>JANHFR010010329.1:0-10036 GCA_032468015.1 Mimophis mahfalensis | reverse complement strand
GTAGTGCTCAGTTAAATAGAGTTTGACACTCTTGTGAATAAAATACACCCACAAAAAGCACATAATAGCACACAACTTCACACACATACTGCAGTCCTAAGCAATCAGTCATGAGCTATTACAAATAATTTTTAACGTGTCAGGAACCAAAGTCTAAATGTTTTAATCTGATAAACGCTAGTATCATAAAACAATTAAATTAAAATTATCCTTCTGGTGACTTCATCCATGCAGTTTTCTAAAAAGTTACAGAGGTGATTTTCTATGTGTTTTTTATGGGATGCTTTAGCTTCTAACTTTGCCCAAGAAACCTATACTTTTAAGATGTTCCTTCATGCTAAGAATTAAATTGTTTAGCTTCTAAGACTAAGACCAATACATGCTTAGCTACTGCAATCAATCAAAATCAACTAAGTTCTGACACTTTGCCTTAGTTTTTAATATGATTATCCAAACTTTCTGGGTACATTCCTTACAATTTCACTAGTTATGAAAGAACTGCAGACTTAAATATATGCATAATTCTGAATTACTTCTAGAAAATATATAACTGAAATAGAGTTGTCTTGAAATAGTGTGTTATATGGGAAAATATGCTATATTGGCAGATACAGATTAGAAAACCTAACTGCAAAATGCAGTGCATAACTATATGTAATGAAGTAGAAGATGGCTATTGTCCAAATAGTTTCTCCTGAATCCTTTAGGAATTTTATGACAACTGGAAGTGAATACTACTTCCTGCCTTCCCTTTTTTCTACAGCAAATCATAGCCTTCTAAATAATACTTAAGATAGATACGTCTTTATATTGTCTATGGAGATTCTTGGTCAACCAGGCCATAGTTTCTCAGAGGTGCTTTTTCAAGAGGCAACTGGACTTTCTTGTTTTTCTTTGAAACATTTCACTTGTCATCCAAGAAGCTTCTTCAGCTCTGACTGGATGGTGGGGAATGTAAGGATTTATATTCCTTGCAGATAGTTGGTCATATGCATTCTTTTAGAGAGTCGTTGAGGCCACTTGGGAGTTTATCTCTGTCCTCCGGGTCACCTGAATAGTGCAAATGGGTGTGGGGTCTTCTTGGAACTGTTGAAAGAACTGTGTTTTAGACTGGAGATATATGATGGTGTATCCCTTCCCCTCTGCCAAGAGAGGGCTGTTTTAAAAAAAGGGAAACAACCAGCTGTCTGCAAGGAGTATAAATCCTTCCATTCCCCACCATCCAGTCAGAACTGAAGAAGCTTCTTGGATAAGAAGCAAAATGTCTTTGAAGAAAACATTTTGCTCCAAATGCCTCTTGAAAAAGCACCTTTGGAATTTCTTTATATTGTATTTTTTGCCATTTCAATGGAATCATTGTAATAATTAATTGTAATGTAGTAATTGTAAACAGTATGCAGACCCGCATAACACAGAACACATTAAAAAATGATAGGTGCAATATAGCAATCAATACTAAAGCAAAAAACAGAAAATAAATAATAAATCCAACAATAGAAGCACTTTAAATCAGGAATATTCAACCTTGGCAACTTGAAAGAATTGTGGACTTCAACTCCCAGAATTCCCCAACCAGAATCCCTTGCTTTAAATCATCCCTTTCTCATTCTCAGGACAACCATACACCATTCTCCTGCCCCCTTTATCCTCAAGTGTTGTTTTTTTTTACATGTTCACTATGCTATCATGGAATGCACAGAACTCACCTCAAAGGTAATCTGTTTCAGAGGACTAGGCTGCAGAAAAAACTTCTTCTATGACTTCTCTCCCATCTTACTTCACAGTGAGTAGGAACTGTTATCATGCATTATCTGAACACATGAGTTGCATGGACACATTCTACCTGGAGAATGCAGTTCAGAGATAACTAAACATCATGGACTCTTAGATCTATAACAGTGCTGCTAAATTTCAAGCTTGCAATGGTTCTCCAAGACATTCTTGACATTTTAATTACTGCTGCCACACTAGCATATTAAAAAGAAACAATCTTTCTGCACTTGGTTTATGTGACTATACTTGAAATTCACAACTGACCATCGCCTAGTAAATGCATACACATGAAGCTGAGCTTTTTGCAAATTATTTGGGACATTGTAACTTAGTGTGGTATAGTAATTATAACAGTCTTCTGTAACATGATGACTTCCAGATGCAGTCGGCGCTGCACCTTTCCCAGCCGGCACAGGCATTCCAGAACATTTGGATATTTCTTTCCAATTTCTTTCCAATACTTCTGCCAATGTATTGCACCTTGTAATCTATTTTACATAACATTTTTAGGATAAAATAATGAGGTACATTGTACTATTCTGAACTCAGAAAAAGGTTAAGATAAAATAAAGAATTAAGTTAAGCCATGGAGTCCTAGGAAAAGAGAATTCCAGCAGTGATTAAGGCAAATTAAACATACGGGTAATTTAAGTCCTTAAGGTTCCCAAATGTCTCCTGTCTGGGAACAAAAAAAGCTCATCAATACAATATCCAAATGATTTCATCTTTCCTTTCACTATAAATCTTTGCTCAAATAATGCTTTTTCACCTTTTTTGATGAAATGCTAAAGTCCATTAGAACAGGTTGCCATGCCTTAGACACTTAAATACTGCTACACTAAGGCAGGCACTTTGCATTTACAACATAAATCGAAGACAAGAACATTTTTAAAATAGTGCTTTAAACTCTGCTGTCAGACATGTGATAATTTATGAATATCCTGAGCTTTACCACTTTCTCCTGAACTCCTTTGTAATTTTCTAGTGATTTGTAATGTTGTGATACTATTGAGACTGAAAAGTCTTCAGGCTAAGTATCATGCTGCAGGGGGAAAAAATACTTGGTATTTTTGACACTACAAAAGCAGCAGACATTATTTTGTCAAGTCCTTCTACTGCCCCATGTTATGTGGAGTTCACAGAAAACATGTGCACATGAAGGATTTCCATGACACTAAATTCTCAACAAAGAGAAAGTAACATTAAGGGGCAATGTCCCTTGGTTGTTCTGTTAGCTAGACTCAGCAACCTGATTTCTCTTTAGATCCCTAGAGCTTTCCATCTGACAGCCATGGGGGACAACAATGTGACATGAAAAACAAAGAAATAACAGAATGTGCCATTGCGGATAGTGTCAACTAGATACTTGACTATAAAGCATATTTATAGTTTAAGTTCTGCATTTCATTTTATTGCACGGAACAGTTGTCTCTGCCTGTCCTTAAACTGCTTTGTTCCCAGTTCTGAACAAAATTATTAACATCAGAGATTTTCAAATCATGCATCTTCTGCATTGATAATAATTTCCAGTTCTTTCTTTCAGTAACAAGGATTAAACATATATATTATTAAAACATAAAAACAATAAAAGACTAGGGATAGCCAGTATGGTATGGTGGTGAAGATATTCTACTAAGAGTGTAGAGGACCAGTTCCAAGGCCTCTTTTAAGTATGGAAACTGACTTTGGACCAGTTCCCATCTTTCAGACTAACCTACCTCACACTGGATTGTGATTGTGTGAAAATTGCTGGAAGTAAAACTATGTACACTAACTTGAACTCCAGAAGGCCGGAAATTAATCTTAAAAATATACTATGCGTTACATAATAGTACAAAAAGATATAAATATTTAATACTTATGTAAAAAGATGAAAGCAAACTTCACTCTCTACTAGCATTGATGATGTTACCTAGTTTGGTTTATGAAACATCTGCAATAACAAAACTCAGAGACCACAGAGGACCTCTCATTTCAACCCTGAGCTACAAATATGTTTCTCTATGACTATCAAAAATATCTCTTGTGAACGTGAATAAAGATTAATAGACCCATAGAAATTGTTAGATTAATATTAAATGAAATAATTATAGAAAGTACAGAACAAAGCTTAATATTCACAGAAATTGTTAATAAGGTAGAAGAGATAGAAATAAACAGAAATTAGGTAACTGATGAGTTACCATTACAGATAATTAAGGGAAAAGGTAAAATAAAGATAAATATAGAAATTGTTAGACTAATATGAACTGAGATAATTATAGAAATTATAGAATAAAGTTTAATATTCACAGAAATTGTTATGGATGATGGATTGCAATAACAACAAACATGGTTTAAAGGGAAATTGTTACAGAGTTGATGGATAATAGACATGAGATGCTGTCATTAAGGAAATTAAATTTAAAAGGTAACTTTATGGAAATGATTACAGTGATGGATTTGTAATGTGAAAACAGTTAATGGTGTAAACAATACACAACTGTGTATGCAAAAGAAGTTGATGTATGTAATGGAAAATAATAAAAAAATTTTTAAAAATCGCTTGTACTTCCTATATATTGTTCTAAACTAAAAACTGGGATTTTGTGTACCTGGTGCTTGGTTGCCAGAGCTAGATTTTTAAATCTGTGTTTCTACGGTTTTTCTTATTTTCAAAATCAATGAAATCTAAGTTTCTCTATACATTACATTACGCTACAAGTATTACAAAGGTGAAAATAGTTTGCATCTAATTTATTGTGGTTATCTGGTTTTTGTGTAGACTCTGGGTTTATCTGAACATCAGCCCTCAGTAGGAAAGCCCACTGGTATATCTTATGATAAAAATAATTTATAATTCAAAACTGATTTATTGGAGGATATTATCTATTCTGTGGGTTTATTTGAATACAAAAATTTGATTTCTTTACAAAACCTTACTGATAGTCCTGACTTTATACCAACCTATTGCATGCAGTGCAGATCACAACAATTCCACATAGCTTTTAAATCATATAAATGGCATCCATGTCCCGATTCTATATGCTCTGTAAGAAAATAATTCCCATCTGTACATCTGAGAGATATTCTATCCTATCCAAAAGATAGGTAGGTAGGTAGGAAGGTGTGTGTGTGTGTGTGTGTGTGTGTGTGTGTGTGTATTCTGAAGGAACAGACTGACATTTTCAATAAGATGCCCAATAAAATGAACTGATATATAAGAAGTTCCATTTGCATGATCCATTTGCCACAGTTACGGAATATAATAATCACCTCCACTGAACAAGTCCATTATCTTTATTCCTTTCTCCCACCATACTGTTTTCCTTTCTCAGTCAGCAATTAAAGAGGCATTATGGCTGATTTCATGACTGAATAAAACACAATCGTATTCCACCGTGGAATGAATCCAGAGATTGATTATACATACCAGTATTAGTTTTAATTTAGCCAAGGTGTAAGCTTTCCTGTTGCCAGCTGTATAAAAGAAATGCCTATATAGTACATATTCAATTGGTTGCATCAAGGGGGAGTTTATCTTTACAAAACCATATATATCAAATATTTATTAACTAGTGAAGAATATTCTACCTCTATTGGTGCAGGTTTTTCTATCTGTAATTAACCAAAATAGCCAGTAATTAATTCTGATCAATTTCAAGTTTTCTCACCAAGACTGAAAGAGAAGGACAACAGAATTTTTATTGTCCCTCTGAAATAATCCAGTCATTTCCTGAATTCATTATCAATAGAGCAGCTATCATGTGAATTTCCATCTTTAAATTCCTACTTAATAAAGAGCTCCTTGTTGAAAAATGAATAGCTCTTTTTCTTGATTCTTACATTATATCAGTTAGTGTACAGCATACCCAGTAGTAGCCTAATAGGAACATCATATAAAATATGTCATAAAAATGGATAAATTTCAAAATACTCTTTCTGAAATAAGAAACCATGTTGCTATGTCACTGTGGTAACAACTGAAAAATAGCACAAAATATACAAAGGTTGCACCCAGATCTTGGTTATATATGAATTTGTCATGAGTCACATTGAACTATACTATTATGAACTCTCATGAAGCTGTCATGCTTGGAGCAGGATGATAAATCAAGAGTGACTGTCAAAGTCATTGAGTTCATGCACATGGGTTCTCTTGAATCCCAAACTTGCTTATAGAGATTTCAGTTCAGAATTTCTGACATAATCTCAATGGAAACAATCCAATATCAAAATTTTAAAAAAATGCAGAGAAAACATTTCAGGAATAATGATTTACTTAAGAATTTCTATTGCTTCCAAATAGCCATGCATTGTAACCAAGACTAATTTGTGCCAATGGGTTGCAACTGAGGTTTATCTTAGACCATGTTGGATTAGACACAAAAGGCAATTAAATCCATATCCAAATCCAACAGGGAACTGAATAATACAAGTTGAAAATAAAATATAATGAAGCTAAAAAGAGAACATGCTGTATCCGTAAGAGAGAAATAGATACAATAAATACAAAATGATTCCAATGTTATAAGCTTGTTCAATAGAAAGAACAAAACTGTAATTCACAGGCCTGAATAAATCAGCTAATGTTGTAACGTTATGTGTTTATGTAAAATTAGTCTTTCCATCTCTGTCACAAATGGCCTATGGTCAATGGTGGAATTCAGTTGGTTCACACTGGTTCATACAAACTGGTTGTTAAATTACCCACCCACCCTCATTATCAAAGTGGATCCTGGGCACTGCACTGCAATCGAGAAACAGGCAATGGAGTGGCCAGCATGAGAGAAGGAGAAGGCCGTTTTCCCTCTTTTTTTCTCCCTGCTCCTCCTCCCTCCCTTGTGCCAGCCACTCCATTTCCCATTTCTCCATTGCAGCATAGCACAGTGCCCAGGATCCCCTTTGATAGCATGTGGGGGGTAATTTAACAACTGGTTTGCCCAAGGTTGGATTGGCCATCATAGGAGGCTTGTCCCACATGTGTGACAGAGCTGGAGGACAGGGATGGACCATGCCCACAACAGTCAACGTGGCCCTGGGTGAACCAGTTGTTTAATTATTTGAATCCTACCACTGCCTATGGCAGTAAGTGATTATAATCATTTAGAAATCAGACTCTACCATTTAGACTGATTTCTGAAACACTTCCACAGCCTATACTTCTCTAATTTAACAATGGTGAATATGAAACTCCTTTCACTTGACTTAGACTTGAATATTCTGACCTGACTTAGACTTGTATATTTCATATTCTGAAACAGATTTCTGGGCTAAAACTTCCTGATTCATCTCAATACAACCAATGTATCAACTCTAATTCCATCTCTCTTTTAGATCTACAATAAACATATACCTGCAATGCTTTGTCACAAATGGAAGAATAGTCATTCAGTCAATAACCACATTTCCTTGACTCTCCTTATTTAGTTTCAGGTCCTGCCTCACAATGGACATCAAAGAAACTGTTAGAAGAGGCTTTTCTGTGAGTTATGCATATTAACTAAAACAAACAAAAACACAGCATATCAAAAGAACTTAAAATATCAATGGCTTATATTTTTTTTGACTGTACCAGCTCAGCTCTTATACTTTCATAAGTGCTTTGGCATAAGAGATTTCAAGACAGGAAATGTTGAAAAGAAAAGAGGCAGTAAGCAAAAATAGCCTAAATATACAAAAAAGCTTAAAAGAGCTACTGAAAAGCATAAATGTATTAAATAGGTCACATTGCAGCCACTATTCAAATCTATAAAATAAATAGTGCAACCATAAAGATTTAAAATATCTCTGAATGTAAACATTTAGTTTAGATTTCTATTAAGCTACTTTGGACTTAATCACCACTACAAATTCTTTTTTATCTATTACCAGTTAGATAAAATAGCTATAGCGAATCCACAATGGACTTAAATATTTTCAAGGTTTAAAAAGTGCAATATATAAACCATTATTTACAAAAATAAAGAATAGTGGATGTCATTTGGAAACTTGTCTAGATGGTGTAAGGAGTTCTCCTGAGGATAACTTACCAGCCTGCATTGCAATCATTTTCTCCCTTTGGAGATTCTGGGTACTGTATTTCTTTGGGTTTTTTGGGACACAAATGTCCAAAAAGTATAATGATAAGAGAGGTTGGAACCTAGAAGGCCTGACAAACCTGCAAAACAGCAGCAATGACTAGTCCTGTGGGAAATGAGGGCACTGCAGCAACACTAAAGTCTTTCTGTTATTACACCAATGCCCTCATTTGTTGAATTCCCCAAAGGTAACATCTGGTTGTTTTGCCTCTATAGCAAAGTTACTGATTTTTTGCCATCCATAAATACATGCATACTACCCGCTATACTATTCCTGTTTGTGGAAAGCAACAAACTCTGTTGTGACACCCATCTTATGGAACATCCCCCCCACGCCAATGAATGAATGAATGAATGAATGAATGAATGGCATGATGTAAGAGACAGAAACTGAACTTCTCTATTCTCCATATTCCTGCATCTACCCTTATTTTTACAATGTTCATACACTAATTCATGCATTGCTTTTGAGTCTTAAACCATAGCTCCTTTCTTTTTAATCTAGTCCTAATTTTCTTTCTCTTTCCTTTGTTTCTTGACTCAATCATTTTTATCCTACATTTGCTCTGTGATTTGGTTCCCAGCCATTCTTTCTATATGTCCAAACCACTTCCAAATAGTGTTTTTATAGTGATCACTCACTCTCTATTCAATCTACATGCACTCACCACTAGGAAAGCACAGAGTTTGGGAACAGAAGATTGGGAATGGAAGGGGAAAATGTTTCAGAATGCATGTTGTGCTATACATGTTTAAAGAAGCTGCATATTTTCCTGGGTTATTATGGTCATCACTGTAGGAGTCCGTTTTCACATGGTCAATGATTTTCACACAGTCAGAAATTTACAGAGCTTTGATTCTGTGATAACCATATTTATTATTTTGACCATTCCCAACATGAGCACATTCCTGCATATGAATATTTGTCAAGAGCTTTTGAGTTGATCATTAAGGTTTTCAAATTACATTTGAGAATGAAGTGCAGAGGAAGTCAGGGCTGGAGATCCTAGTTCCACAAAAATTGACAGATGTGTTGTCAAGAAGGTATAGAGGATAAACATGAGAGAACAGCAAGATAATCTTCAAAGTGTCTAAACAAAGATTTTATGTCATCCAGTTTCTTTTAGATATATGGGTTCTTCAAACTATTCACTAAACTTGTAACTAAGTGATCCATTATTTTTCTCTCTCAGTTTAAGAAGTGCCCATGAATTGCACTATAAATCTGAAAGTAGTAATTTTATATATGGGTTTATTAAAAGAGAAATGCACAATCTTTATGTTGAACACATAAGAAGCTAGTGCATGTACTCTTGTGATAGATTTTATAGCTTTAAAGAAACTTGGAAACTCGGGCAAATGTGAATGTCAGCATTCCAAAGAAACTACCCCATATCCATTCAGCACTCAGAGACAAAGTTCATCCAATAAGAATTTATTTAGAGAAGTTGGCCCGAATCTCAAAATTCCAAGTTTTCCCTTTGTAGCTGAAATCCAAAACCCATTCCCTGCACCCATCAGTCTGTCACATGGTCCAATCACTGGTCATCCCAACTGGAGACATTCCTTCAACCACTCTCATCCCAGGTGCGGATGGCAGAGCCTTGACTCAGAAGAAGAATGTTGTTGTGTCTAACCTTTCTCTAAAATCCCCCCTCCCAATTTCCAACTCACTAAAATGTGACAGTGTGGAAGCTTCTAAGAAAAATGGCTTCTAAAGCCAACAGTGAAATTTATTTAGAAGTGAATGTAAAAATTCTGATAAATAAATCTATATTCGTATGTGATTTTGTTCAAATAAAAAAATAACCCAATAAATATTTTATATAGGAAATCCTTAGACAAGAACTCTTCATTAATATATAACAGTTTCATACCATATAAACCTATGCCATGTGCATATTCTAAACAATTTAGAGCAGGGGTGCTAGAATATGCACATGGTATAGGTTTATATGGTATGAAACTGTTATATCTTAATGAAGAGTGCTTATCTAAGGATTTCCTATATAAAATATTTGTTGGGTCATTGTTTTATTTGAACAAAATGTGTGTGTGTGTGTGTGTGTGTGTGTACACACAATGCAGTGCTAAAATATATACCACTCCAAAATATTCCATTATACACAAAATCAACCTGTCATTCATGATGATAACCTTAAGAGATATACTAGGTAGTGTTTGGGGATGGGTGTGCGCACAAC
>JANHFR010010326.1:22839-43349 GCA_032468015.1 Mimophis mahfalensis | reverse complement strand
CAATGGTCTTAGGCGACCCCTGTGAAAGGGTCATTCAACCCCCAAAGGGGTCCCGACCCACAGGTTGAGAACCACTGTCGTAGGAGAACAGCCGTATGAAGGACATCAATCTCATAAATCGACTTCATACAAATGAATCCATACTGAATGCTTGACAACTAATTATTAAGAATGGTCATAATTATGCTCTCAAATTTCCAAGTTTCTCACTCATCCAGAAATTGGAGAACTTGGGAACTTTGTTCTAAGATACCACTTAAAAGCTTTTTGATACAAGTAGGCATAGGGTAATGCAGCTTTTTTGGTCTGGTATCTTTGAGCATAAGAACCACCTAACAGATGACTCAAGATAACTCCTACATTAATTTGCAAAGGTTATAAATTTCCACTCAAAAGCTTCTACTAATTTGTTAATAGCTCCATTATTGACACTGCAGTGAATGGAGACAACTCTTTTTGATAGGTTTTTGGATCAGGCAGAGAATCTATATTAAAATAGCATTCAAATAATAAAAAAGAAGGGGATAAACTAATATATAGTGCAAGCAATCAGTGATAAACCCCTTAAAATTATTTTGTTTTTTAAAAAAACTTCTGTAAGAATTTTCCTTAACAAGTGGATATTATGGGTATTTCAAGCAATATATCAATAATATTAGATTATCCCCATACTGGAAATATGTACAGAAGCAGCTATATTTAAAATGTTTAAAATGCACAAATGGTAACATACTACACTCACCAGCAAGAATTTCCAGAGACCAACTAGTGAAAGATAATATATTTCAAAAGGGTCAATAAACTTTAAAAAGCAGCATTATGAAGCACAAAGACAACGTTCCAAAATTAACTTTTTTCATTTGTACCATTCTTACATTAAACTTCAAAAGTTTGGAGGGGGGGGGGAATAGGCTACCATTAATTTATATCTACAAACTGGATGGATTTTGAAACTTGAATTACTCAATAATAAATTGAGTATTGTGGCTTTGTCTTTTCCAAATAATCAGAAATGAACAAAGGATAATTCTAATGAAACCATAAAACGTATATTAGAAGTTTGGTTGTGTTGATCAAAACCATTCTTTTAGGTATTCTGTGTTCTTACTGCAATGAAGACTTTTAGGGATAATGATAAATGATTAATTTCCACTAGTTGTGAAGTTATCAACCTTTTCCTTATTACTACATACTTAGATAGCTCCCTAAAATCTTAGGTAGAACCCAAGTTTTGCCTTTCAAGATCGTTTAGCTACTGACTGTTAAGTGAGTAAAAGGATTGTTCCGAGTTATTACTGAATAACAATCCATATATAAATAAGATACATAAAACAGAATATAACATTTGCTGTAATTGCCCAATCACTAAATACAGGTTGATCCAAACCTATGCATTAGCCATTCTCTTGCTGTATGATCTTTCGTCTAATGTGGTTTTTTATTTAAAAAATAAAAATACGTGTACTTAATTCAATGTTTTATAAACAATCAAGAACAAAGTGAACCAAGTGATTTATGGTTGGAACTCACCCAAATGATCTTCTCAGCCTTGCTATAGTTCATAAAGTAGTAAGACAGAAAAACATTGTCACCCTGAACTTACCAAATTTCCTAATATAACCTAACATAAAATATTGTGGTGCCCATTTTATTTATTTATCAAATTTATACAGCAGCCCATCTCACAAAAAGTGACTCGGGGTAGTATACAACAATTAATTCACTTGTTTGTGAAGTTTGGTACATGCTTTTATATTCTACTTTCAGAAAAATAGGTAATTTAGGAATATTTTGACTGGAGCTCTTCTGGTGGTATAGCAAGGTAAATAAAAACATCAAAAAGTAAAGCACGAAAAATGACACACACACACACACACACACGAAAAAGAGAGATTAGCAGTAATGTATTGCTAATTATTTTTAAACCTATAAAAATTAAAAGATCTACAAGTATAATACATCTTATTGGTGAAATTCCATTCCATAGCCTGATCTACAGGAACACCTATTATATGATTACTATCTCACCTCAGAAGATTCGACCATACTTATGTGGCTGAAAGTGATCCTAATAAGTCCCAAAGTATGGAAGGCAGAATTTAAACCTTTTGTTCAGAAATAGATTAAAAGGCATTGCAACTGCACATATTCTATGGGTCCCGGTGTATTACGATTCCAGAACTGTGGTGCAACTGAAGAGTCTCAAGTAGTCTAGCCTTAAGATTATAAATCATTATACATGTGGTCGTTGGTGCTATTAAGCTTCCAAAATAGGGATGGATCTAGCACCACCTGCTAGTTATAAATGTAATCCTTTGTGAGTCAAAGTTGAGTCCATGCAGAAAAGGTTAAAGGTTAAAAGTTAAACCTTTGAGTGACTCATCGATGGTAGGTGGTTTGTTTATCTTACATGGATTGTATATTGCAAATACTGCTCCACCTCTTTGACTATGACTGATGGCTTTCACTCCAATATTTTAGGTGGTGTGGGAGCTATACTGAAAAATACAGGAAAGCTCTATAAGCAACAATATAACAGCATCTTTAAAAGAAGATCATGACATGGTATTGAAAGCAGGTAAGATGTCCATAAATCAGTGGACCTATGCTTTCCCCCCAGGCTGGGGAATATTAATCTATATAGGCATGACTGCAGAACTGAAAGAAATTAATTTTAAATTTCAAAACTGTCAAAAAGATAAACTCCTATGTATCTTTCACCTGCACATACACACAGACATATTGTATAAATTCTAAGAAATAAACATTTTAAAGGTTAATTTTAAAAAATCATCTGAATTAGTTAAACTTCATTCATATTAAACTTTGCTCAATAATATAATTGTCAAACATCTCCTTTCTAGATTCAAGGTTATAGCTGCTTAGACTGAATGCTGCAATTCTGCTCTCAAAAAACTTGTGAAGTTGTTCTAAATTTATTCTAGGAGTATAAATTCCATTCATCTGTGTTTGCATAGAGCAGTAATGAAGAGTCAAAGTCAGAATTTTATAATTATTTTTAAAATTATACAAATAAATTGGATATCAAATAACTATCTTTACATCTGAGTGTTTCAAAGTTTAAACAACATGCAAAGATTTAAATGAACAGAATATATAGTTAGATGTCAGAACCTCTACCTAATGCTCCCTTGTGTGTTAACACAACTGCGAATAGTATAAGGAACATCATGCATCAAGCAGTACACACACATTTAGAACATACTAGTTTCATAGACAGGTGTTGCAGGAAAAACAAAACAATTTAGTAAATATTGCGGAGAAAAGGAAAGCACAGAAAAATTTAGGAAAAAATTAAAGTAATGATAAGAGAGCAATTTAAATTATAGATTACTGCTTCCAATAAGTTATTGGCTCTCTACCATTCTAACCCAATCACAACAGTAACTATAAGTTACAAGCTTTCATTTAAGTAAAATCATACAGTGAGGATAAATGATTCACAAATATGCATCTACTAATACATAGGCAGACATAGCTTACCCTTGCAATTAATGTGAGGCAACCTATGCTACAAGTCCACTTTATCCTTGCCCAGACTGTTCTTGAAATAAGTCATAATTCACCCCACTACATTATATTGATACATAAATCACATTTCCCAAAGAAATGGCTTTAAGACAGAGGTGTGAAAAGTGTTTTAATAGCAAGATGTAAAATCTATTTTATAATACCAAGGGAATTAAATCATGTTGGTTTATCTGCTCTCTGGATATACATCTCTGAATTATTCTGTTTCATTTTAAATGGAAGTTGTATATTTTTTTGTTTATAGAATTCATTATGAAACAAGTTGGAAATAGATCCAACTTTAAAAAATCTCTATAACACAGGTATTCTCAGGTATACTGAACTTTTTTTTCAACAAATACTGCTTTCCCCCTCCCCCCCAACAAACTCCTGTGCCCAACATCCAATTTTAACAGCAAGCCTATACTAATACATGCAGACATGAGTCTTGAACATGATAGAAGCCATCCAAGCAAGTACATCATTGATACAATCTGATTTTTAGGGATTGCACAATATTAGAATTTGCCGCAATAAATTTTGCCCAATGTTCCCTGTTATCTCTTACAAATACCAGAAGTTATGTATTGAATAATTACATCTTTTAAAAAGCAGAATTTCTGAGAAACTGAACTACAGTCAAAAATAAAAGAGAAAGAGCAGCTTTAGCCAGAAATGGAAGGGTGGAGAGTCTTGTTGATATTTCACATAAGCCTCTGTGTGTTCCTTAATCACAGAAAAACTAGCCACCACATAGTCATTGCAAGGATCACCAAAAAGGACATCAGAAAAGGAAAGCGTGGAGAAGAAAAAATGTTAGTGTACAGGTGACATGTTTTGAGCGTTTTCTGCTCCTCGGGAACTGGAATAGAAATTTTGGCCTGGATTTCTTCAGTTGCTCGATGGGGTAAACGTCCCTCAGGAACTTTCTCTTGCTTTTTAATATAGTCTTCATCCTGCACTAACAGAGGGCATTCCTGTGTCTGCTTTCATGGTAGGAGATCAAGAAAGACAGAGAGATGAACAAAATGACTGATGAAAAGTGCTCAAAATGATACTTGGGGATGTGCAAGGACACAAATTATAGAAATTGTCAGAATGACAGCTAAATAAGTTTTGCAACTAGCTCCTCTCTTAATCTTACAAAGTGGAAACCAAATTCACAGAGATATTAGTTGCTTTTTAATAGACTAAACAAATTCTGAGTTGCTAATGGTTCTTTGTGCAGAAACTCATGCTAAATCAACTCTATACATGGGTTAAAATATATATTTGAGTGTTAAGATACAGAATTATAATGTATCTTATTACATCTAATGTAATAATAGTGTTGCTTTACAAACAGAACTGATATCATACAAATATTGGTTGTGACTTTCTATGCTATACTGAAATTCAAAACTGTACTTTGTTAGATCTGATATTTCAACTATAGCACAAAGTTAATACTGAAGAAAGTATTGTCATGGAAGATACCATAATGTTTACCTCCATGTTACAATGTGATTCAAGTGCAAAATATTCAGTTTCCTAAAAACAAAGAAAATGCAATGTGCATTTCTGATGGTAAGATTACAAAGTATACATTTTGATTCTATATTTTTATTTGTATATGACATCAGCGTGTAAAGAATTTAAATGAGTAGTATTTTGGACTATTATGTGAAAATTGAGCATAAGCTGGAGAATTCTGAAGTTGATTTTCTTTTTCCATGTAAGACTAGTTGCTATCTAGGAGAGGAAAAATTTGGCTCTAAGCTCTCTCAGCTGATTCAATCTTCTTTGATCAACCTGATATTTGGGGACAGAGTCTTTGCACACCCCTAAGTAATGGAGATCAGGGAGAAAGTAGCTGGAAGTCTGGGCAGCAAAATGAAATGACAAAGTATGCAAGAGTAACAGGAAAATTAAAAGAAGAACATGAAAAGAGAGGAAGACAACATAAAAAGAACAGGGTAGAGTTAAACTTTCATAATTTCTCTCTTCTCAAACTTTATGGCAACATCTTCATGCAACTTTGTCAA
This sequence comes from Mimophis mahfalensis, assembly GCA_032468015.1. Lineage (NCBI taxonomy): Eukaryota > Metazoa > Chordata > Lepidosauria > Squamata > Mimophis > Mimophis mahfalensis. Next base: position 37,794 of record JANHFR010010326.1, on the reverse strand, counting down.
CCAGCCATGCGCTGAAAGAAGCAATTGAAAAGCTGCAAAAGCTTGCAGCACTGCAAATCTACTTAAAATGTTAGATCAGAAGGCTGTGAGAGATGACATTATTGAAAAGGCAGCCCAAACAATGCTAGCAGCTGCTGTTGAGGGTTTGGGATTGCCAGAACCAATGCAGTAGCAAAAATCTGCTTTAAAAGCATGTATCAAAACAGCAGCTTTACCTCTGGCCCAGCGACCTGTCTCTCACAGGGCTGAAATGTTGCTTTCTTGACCTGGACATACACAAAGTATGGAAAATGCAGTTGTATTTCAAAGTAGAATAAATAGACAGATAAACCAGAATTAAATCCCAGTTTATAGACTGTTAAATTACAATACTTAAATTTAAAAAATGAAATTCTCTATGACTAATATTTATAATCCATCCTTCTGTTTAAGAAAACAAGAAACTTGGAGGTGTCTGTGTATTAAAATTAATTCTAATGGAAAGTCCACTCACTAATACTTATTACCTGAAGTATTGAAGTTATGATCTGAGAAACGTAACTCTTCTGAAGTGCCCTCAAATTACATTAACCTTTATATAAGAAAATATACATTGTTCTTGTTCAACTTTTATATAATCAGAACAAAACTTTATGAAGCCAACTTCTTTGGCTATAGCACTCTTTAACAACTCTACTCTGATCAGAGTTTCAGAAGCTAATCATGAAAAGGCCTTCCATGCTGTTCTAACTGTTAACAATAATTCAACAATTCCTACTTCTATCTTCCAACAAAAAAGTGCAATCAACTGCAAAATAAAATCAAAATCTTTTCCTCTCAATTTCTCCATTCCTATACCTTAATAATTTTCGATATTTTTAAAGCAAGTCAACAAAACTATTCCAGATGCTTTAAATGTGAAATAGTGATTACTGCAGCAGAACCTAAAGTTAAATTAAGCATGAATTATTATTAAACCTATAATGACTGCAAAAAATTCATTTTTATAATAGTTATTATGCACATTATTATTGCACAGGCAGAAAACTATTAATAAATTCAGCTTTTTTTCACCCAGCAAAACACAGCTCACCTTGAAAAGCTAAAATCCATCACAAAGTCCCAAGGTTGTCAGATATATGAGGTTAAAAAAAAAATCCCAGAAGGCAGCACTACGACTTTCATTTTGTTTCCAAATGAATTATATGTGTATATATGGTGTATTTAATATACTGCCAATCAGGAGTTCAAAGCAATGTTATGTTCTGAGTCCAGAGCATAGAAATACTTTGATAGAGTATTTTAAATTAATTTAGTTCAGATTTAATCCAGCATATCTACAATTACACTGCAGAGTGTAATGCCAAATTCAGTAATTATTGTAAAGATACAAAAATATCCTGTAATACTTTAACAATACAGAATTACCACTTCAACTTTACAGTGATGGACTAAAGACCTTCTACTGACTGTAAATGATAACTGGGACAGAATACTACATACATAAATAGCATGTATGCAGACTGCCTAGTAAATACCAACAGTACTTTGTTTGTGTGTGTATGTGTGTGTATCTCCATCCTCCCTTCTATCCAATATTATTCTATATTGTAAAGTGGCACTTTGCTGCTCAAACTGTTTAAAAACTGATCAGATTTGGTCCTCAATGAATTTGACATAAACATTTTGTCCTACCCTTTCTGGCAGAAACAAAGGGTCACACATTAGTCACGTGGGTTTATTTGGTGCCCATTTTTAGTACTCATTGTGCCTCCTGAAACCAATTAACGAGTATCAAGGTACCATTATATTATAATATATTGGGGGTGTGGGGTGTGTGTGTGTGCTCCTGTCTCATGGCACCTGTCTCTGAAACAACATTCATTAAGACTCTCACCCAGACTCTATTTAAATAAGACCTGGCTCAATCCTCAAGCTTTGGGTTACTGTTGGTGATGATTCTATGACATTTTGCTTTTGTTTTTAATGATTTCTTTTTCAGGTGTTTGATGATTTTCCTATTTCATAGTATTTTATTGTATGGTTGTAGAGTCATAACAGACTGGGGAAATCTATACATTTCATAAATAAATATCAGGCCAAATCAAGCCCTGCAAAGTTTTCTTACTGAAGGATAAAGAGCATAAGCTATCACGCTGATTCAGTGTGGGTTGGTAGACAAATATTTTTTCAATTTCCCAGGGAAGAGAGAATTACTTGCCCTGTATCACCCATCACCCACTTGAGATATAGTGGTTAAAGTTCTGTACCAGGAGAAGACGACCTAGGATCTAACTCTCACTTAGGCATGGAAATTGGCTGTATATATCTCCACAGTAACTTAACAGAAAGTCGGCTTTTAAAAAGTTAATAGTTCATGCAATATACAAATGAGTAATGAAACACTTAAGCAACCATGCTTAACTTTGCTTGTGTCCTTCTCCCCAAAGGGGAGTTCCAATTCCTAGAGAATTAAAAAGTGGTCTTATTTAGAAGATCAAAGCCAAGTAAATCATCAGTACTTTATAAAGTACTCACTCCTTCTACTCCTGTGGGAATCTGTCCATTGATGTTAAGCGTTCTGAAAGGAGAATGAGTAGAGAGGCGTTTGTCCCATTCACTTGGCCGTGGCTCAGGAACAGATTCCATGAAGTTTTTCTTCAGTTCACTGATGTTAGCATGATGCTTTTTTATTTCTTCTTGGGTTTTATCTAGATCCTATCATTTTAGAAAAAAAAATCCAACACAAACCACAGAAAGTTTTACTGAAAGGAATCTACAGCTCCCCTTGATGCTGCAGAAAATTAGTCAATTCTCTTTTTTTCCCCTCAAGAGAGATAAAATGTAGGATAACGCAGGATATCCAAATAAAGCTCAAAGTTATTTGCAACATTAAACCAATACTTTAAATAAATAAATCCCAATTATTATTTTAGGAGTGGCAATCTTTTCAAATGTCCTAACTTTGGAACAGTTACCTATTATAAATTTCCAACACTCAGCAGATATTACTAGAGTCTAGAACTATTCAGTACTTTGGAGTTGATTCCAAGAAGGTGCTTCAGAACATGCCCGAGAATATCAAGTAGTGTCTACATGCAAATGCTTAAAAAAAAAATGCTTTTTTTCCTGGGACAGTGTGGCTATCTTCCAGAATTGCTACACAATCATAAGAAAAGATGTGGTTATTTTCAGCACTTGCAAAAGGAGTTATATTTATGCCTCTATGTTCCAAAGCATCTTTTTGGAAATCAAATCTGAAACCTGTAGAAATGTATTAGCCTCTTTAAAGTTCCAATCCTATATTCACAAGCGGTAAATTTTATTAAGCTTGATGATACTTCTTTCTGTCATACAATATGGAACTCAATTTGACTCCTGTACCTTTTTTTGTCTGCTGTTAATCATATATCCAAAAAAGCTTTTACCAGCTGCAGACATAACTGATTGGTGTGGTATATATCTTTGTGATTATGGTGTTACCAAAATCCACAAAGGTTAATCATTGCTAATCCTAACCCTTGGTAGGAAAAAGAACAAGAATGAGATTGCCAAATTAAGTGGACATAATTGATTAGTGTATAAAATTCACTGGTGGGAAAAACCATTTTAATGAGCAGAAAAGGAACAAAAGCCAACCAACTCGTTTGGTTACCATTATCCAGGATAATATGACTTGATTTATCTATAGTGACTTGATCTATCTTTAATAAAATACACACAAAATACCATTTCAGAACTTGAATTAGAAGGTTAATATTTTTTATTAGTATGCACATCTCAGAAGCTTATCACTCATATGCTCATCGATCTGCAGGAAAGGTTTGTCTTTGGATATATATATATATGCATGTTTGGGAAAAGATATTTAATCACAAAATGTTCAGCCATTATTGGACACAGCCTGCACTGCTCAGGGAAGCCTTTCTATCCTGATGCTGACATTCCTCAGGTTGACAAATATATCTTCAGAGGATACGTATTGAATCTACATGTATTTGCACTGTAATCATTATTTTTTATTTGACCTTTGTTCTCCCAAACAAGGAAAATTTTTGCTTGGTACAATAAAATTGAATTGCACTCATTTTCTGGTTATGAAAAATCACTGGATTTTACCTCTTTGCAAATTCTGGGACATTTTCTATTTCAAAATCAAACTCAAGGTTCAGTATAAGAATACTTGTGTAGGATAGTCCAAAAAGTCCAAAAGGGGGCTATACCTCATTTTATACTGCATATGTTTAACATTTTTAAAAGTAATAACTTGAATACCTGCAACAACACAGTTAGGGGTCAAACTAAATATGTGAAACAAATTAGAAAGTGGCATTGGGCTACATAGTTATTCTACAACCTCATATGGTAACAGGAGATAAAATTACTACAAAAAAGAGGTAAATGGATTTAAAAAAAACTACCAAGAGTAGATAAGAAATTAAAAGGCTGATTATAGAGGAATTAAAATGATATAGATGAAATATTCACTGCCTCTTGCCAGATCACTTTATGTTGACTGGATTACATCATTTTAATTTTGCCCCAAGCTCTGCATTGTAGCAAACTCAAAGCTGTACAGCACGAAATTAAAAATTCAAAAAGTAATTAGTACATTAAAAAAAATATTGACACTGCACAAGAATCTCTTATGCTATTTCTGGAATTGTGATTAAAAGATAATAACACACAAAAACAGAATCAGTATAAGAAGCACACATTCTCCTGTATCAGTAATATATGATTGGAATGTTCAATATATTCAAACGCAAAGTGAGGGAAAAGTGCAGTCAAGGCTGCCAATCTCATATAAGTAGCCAAAGAAATTGAAAATTATCACTTAAAATGAGAAGAAATATCAAGTATATTCAGCTCGAATAAAATAAATGATCTTGCACATCAGGAATTCTACCTCCCCATTTCCAATTTATTGGGAAGTTTAAAGAGGAGGAATTATTCTGTTTGAATGCTGTTGACAAACTGGCCACATCTGAGGTAGAAGAAACATCTGCATGAACTTTTTAACTATGGACAAGCTTAGTTTTCCCCTTCCCCTCCTATAAAGATATGTAACCATTCTAGTTTTGATATCAACAGCACTGCTAGAAGTAGAGCTGGTTTACGACATGCTACCCATATGTAGGATGTGGCAAAAAATACTCAGCAAGCATCATAGTCCAGTCATTCAAGCTCCTGCATAAGCTGAAACACTTGCTGAATGAGTGGTCATTAAGCGAAGACAACCTGAGAAGCTTAAAAGAAAAGGCTTTGAAATTAAAACTGACAATCAGGGCAAAAATCGACTACTCTGATTGAACTCATTTTTATATAACTATTCTGGACTTATAACCTACAGAATGGCAGCACAAAATACAACTCAGACAACCTTATATGTCAGTCATATAATTGCATGCTTGGAGACTGTTATGCATAGATAATTGTGTAATGAGTTGCTATGATTTAGAAATCCATTTAAGTGAAAAATGATCCCAATCACATATTTTCAGATAACAAGGAAACAATGTAAACAGATAAGAAAAATGGTTGCATAATGTCATGTTTATTGTGACATGCAAAAGCCTATTTCTAACAAAGTCATGCAAAGGGCATGCGCATACACCTCACCCCAAAAAACCACAAATGCCACAGCAGAGGCGAAAAGAGTTTAGCAAAGAATGTAGAGGTCCAGGCAAATGCAACTGAAAGAAGCTTCAAAGTCATACAAACCTCCAACATTAAATTGCTATGTCTTATATAAATGTTTTCACCATCTAGTCTCTTTGATCTTTTCTGTGAAAGAAAGGGGGGGAAAAACAAAACAAAACAAAAAACACACACAAAAATTAAAAAGGTTGTTCTTGCAGGTATTTGCAAATTGGAAAATGAAAAAGGTTAAACTAACATTCATAGAGCAATGACTTGTGAATGGGGTATAGTGTATGGAATCATAAGATCATGTGGAGAATATGAGGAATGTGTGGTACTGCTCATGAATGAAAAAATGTAATGGGTTCTTTTTAAAAAGACAGTTATCATGGCTCCATCATTCTGCAAGCTGTTCTATACTGACACAGTATTACCAAAAAAGCGTAAGAAATTAGGATATAGCTATGGAAATGTCCTCCTGGCTGCCTAACTACATAAAAACATTTTTGAAGTGAGTATTTGTTAATATTTATTTCAAAATTTAAGTACATCTATTTGCCCTATTCTATTACACTAATACTTGTTTTTTTTACTTCCTGAACTGTTGACTCCTCATAGAAAGCTTTTTACAAAATAATTAGAAAATGAGAAGTATAGTTAAGGAAACTTTTGCTAATTCTTTGGCTAATTGATTAGTTTTGTTTATTTATAAACAAGTATCAACTCCTAAAAGCACAGGAAGAAACCAAAATATTGTCTTTTTAAATACGTTGCATATGCATGAATGATATGATAATTTTGTTTTGATGAAAGTGAAAAAAAACAGCTAACCTTCCTCATTCTTATCGGGTCTTCCTCTTTTTCTGCACGCTGCTGTTTTATGATAATTTTTTTTTAAAAAGACAAAAAAAAAATGGGTTCATTTATTTGGATTTGGTTTAGCCTTTTTCCCCCTTTTTCTTTTTAAAGAAAGCAAAGCAACCTAACCAGACAAACCTGATTTTGGTCGCCATTTGTGCTGGGTATTGACATTTTGATATGCGTTTTCCCCACCTACGTTAAAAAAATAAAGTGGCAAAAACATTTTTTGTTAGTAGAGTTTTGGAGATTGCATTGCTTCAAAAACTACCATTTGTTTTTGAAGCATTGTGTAAACATGCATTAATTAACATGCATTCTTATGAAGACATCAATAAACACCATACTTTATAATGACGGTTGGTTAGTCTCATATAGTTGATGTTATTTTAATCAGCATTTTGAATTCTTCAAAACAATTTTATTGTAAGTTTAAAAACGTAAAGAGGCTTAAAACATGTTATACCGCTGTACACTTCAAAAGGTCTCTTCCAACTTTTCTCTTCTTGTTATTTCTGGCTATGATGAGCTTCTAAAAATCACAAGAAGCGTGAGAAAATCTCTACATTGTATTTAACTTGATCCTTGTTGCAGTGAATGTTCTAAATGAATTGGAGTGATACTTTGGAGCAGTAACTCAGGAAACCGATTAGACTGCAATCCATTCCTTACAGAGAAATTTGCTTGAGGGAATTGTGCTGGTTTGAGCAATTGTGAAAGCCTGACAGAGAACAACAAGCACAAGGCAGGGTAGCAGGTATGGAACAGGAATCAAGAATCAGTAGAACATCAACTGAATGAGAAACTAGGTATCAAAGCAGAAGCAGTCAAGAAGGCACTAGTCAGAAAAAGAAATCCAAAAAACTTAGTGCATAATATGAACAGGGGCGATACATTTGAGCTATAGGATAAACAAAAAAAGTTTTAAACCAAACTGTTTATACAAAGTGTCTAACAGAAGTGATGAAAGGATGAAGGAAAAAGGTCCCAGCAGGGGAATTCTATTAATTCTGGACTTCTTTGTTCTTACACATATGGCCTTGGCAATCCTCACAGACTAGAGTAAGGACTGATTATATCAAGAGTATCAATATGCAGAAAAAAGGACTTAGCCAGACATTTTTGTTACATGTTTCTTAAATATGCTTGCAATTTCAATGTTTGAATTGGGTGAATTATCAATTATGCAGCTATTAAATATAGGAGACAGGGCACACTTTTTTCATTTTTAAACAGTCCAAGGGTTTAAACCAACATTAAAATGTTAACATGTTGCTCAATACTGATAATAAGCAATGGCAGACTATATTTCAACTGTCAACTTTAATACAATATTGTAATATGATATTAGCTGAACTGAACTTTCTATTTTTATTTTTATTTTGAATCCCATTTATATCCTGCCCTTCTCCGAAGACTATACCCATTCATTGCCAGTAAATCCTACTGAAACCAATTGGGTGCATTTTTAAATATAAGAATATGGGATTTAACTGGAGTAAAACCAAGAATAAGTTTATTTAACCAAAATTAAATTTTAATATATTGTTTTAGTCATTTTCATGCTGAAGCCTGGATTATAAATAGGTTTTTCTATTTTTTTCCTGTATTAAAGTCTGAGGAATGGAAAGAGAAAACCACATCTATATCAATTACTGTAATTTATATGTAAGGAATTTCAGGGCACAATACAAAAGCCATCAAAAGTAAGAGTTAAGATACAGAGCAAGATAATAAAACATTTCTAGCACAATAGCAATATATATAACAAACTCTTTAGATCCCAGTTTAGATAATATGCCTATATACTAGAGTATAAGCCGAGGCACCTAATTTTAGCCCCGGAAACTGGAAAAACTAATTGACTCAAGTATAAGCCGAGGGCGGAAAATGCAGCAGTTACTGGTAAGTTTCAATAATCAAAATAAATACCAATTTATTTTGATTATTGGAAATAAAGTCCAGGAGTAACATGCAGGGGGCACATGACGTGACTCCTCGTCCACCGGCCGAGCAGGCAGGGGGCTGGGGGGGAAGCAGCCCAGTTAATCCAAGAATTTTGCTGCTTCCTCCAACACACACTGGGGGTGGGCAGGGCTTCGGCAGCCTTGACTCGAGTATAAGCCAAGGGTGACTTTTTCAGCACATTTTGGGTGCTGAAAAACTAGGCTTATATTCGAGTATATACAGTATCTAAAATAATGTCTCATTTAACAAATTTAGGGCATAACACAATGCATGATGTTACATAACTTTTAGATTAAGCAAGTTCTTTATAGTGTTCTTGAAAGTTAAATGCATATAGTTGGAAAATGTCTTCTAGCACAGTATCAGAACTTAAATACTTATCCCCTCCTATTGATTCCTATTACTATACACTACATGATGAAGAAATTTATCTTAATAATCATTACCAGTAGCTCCATTCCAAACTCTGAATTATTATTTTTTTATTATTTATTAGACTTATATGCCGCCCTTCTCCCGAAGGACTCACTTGCATCAATGACAAGAATTAACTAACTGCAGCTGAGCCATACTTTTGAAGGATTATGTTTAAGCTCCGTATTGACTTTTTAAACATTTGGACTCTTTTGGAGTTGGCACCTATAAGCAATCAATCAATCAATAAATAAATATGATTAGGACAAAGTCTCTCTCTGTGTATAATGAAATATAGAAACAAAATTTAATCCACTGAATAAGTAAAAGCAACTCTGTGAAAATAGAAAGAGGGAATTTATAAGCACCTATTTTTGAGTAATATAGTTCATTCATCAATGATGATTAAAATACAAATGACTGTTCAAGCAATCCAATTTGCCAGTGTCAATCTGACAGACCTGCTCAGAATTCCTTTGAATTCCAAGAAGTGCAGTGAATGAGTATAGAAGCTTTGTAAGAAAGTTAAAATGTAAGTTGAATATAGTTTCAAAGAAGAGCCAAAAGGTAGGTGAAACTATCTCCAATGGCAGCTAGAGATGATGGGTAACTATGTGTGAAAAAAAGAAATGACCACAAGTTACTCATATGGTTTTAAAATCTCAAAATGGAAAAAAAAACCTATTGGAAAGCAAAGTTTAGGAAGTACGCTGATCAACACAATCAGAATTATTTGGTTGTAAGGAAACCCTGAAGAATATTTGGCTTGAAACTTTCTTAGGTTGCGAAAGCAGTACTTGGAAATCAATGTAATTTGCCCTCTCACCTTTACTCTGTGGACAAAACCAGAATAAGCAGTAAATACTTTTACGGGCTGCCTATGCAAGAGATTCAGCTCTGAGTGGGATCAGTCTCTTATCTTATTCTAAGACAAAGAAAACCATCTTACCAATAATGATAAAAATAGTGGACCATACCTGAAATCCTTCAGCTGGTTCTGTTTTGGCTTTATCTTGCAATGTTCCTTCAAGTTTTACTTCTTTTTTTACTGTTTCCTTTTCAGTTTTAAGTACTGCTGGTTCTTTGCTGACAGATGCAGCTGGTACAGTTGGCTCAGTAACATGGCTCTGAGCAATAGCTGGTGCAGATGTAGGCCGCGGGCTTCTATCAGGTGTAACCACTGCTACTGCTAAGCAGAAATAGACACATCCTCAGTAATAGCACAGAACAGAATCAAGAAGAAAGCCACAATACTGCAAAATAAAGATATGCAAAGCGATTGGCATGTCTAAAGCAGAATTTATTTTAAATAATGCATGAAGAAAAATGTTAAAGAAAACATTTAATACAACCAAGAGCCACACATTTAATGTTAGTGAACAATACACCATGTAAAAAGCTTCTTATTTCAAGAGTCACTGTACAAAGTAGGCAACTGGTCCAAATAATTATCACAGGCAATATATCATCACCTAATTACTGCTGTTAATCATAGTGATAAATGCAAAACAAGACCATCTGTATTACTGACAGACATAGAATCCTTACTATAAAGATTGAACTAAATAAATTAGTATTTTTGTTTCAAAAGGTGGCCCAATCATAATACTGGCTTTTTAAAAAGCAATTTTCACAATTATATCCTGTGTTGTGAGAATAGTATGAAAAAGTCCAGATTACATGAAAAGAGACTTTGACAGCTTTCTCTCTCTTAAGTGGGACAGTGAAACACACTGTAAATTGCATCACCTGTCAGATGCAACAATGTATTCAGACTGGGTCCTAAGAAAACTAAGCAAAAGAAGAAGCAGCAATAGTACTTCATGCTACATCTATATTAATTTATTCCACATGCTTATTACTATTCAAAATGTTATCCAAAAATTATATTGCCTCAAATTTGACATTTTCAAAATCTAATTTAAAATTGAAGTACACATTTCATCAATCCAGTATACTGTACGTGATTAACATCAAATGATATTACTCAACCTTAAAAAATGATCTTTGATACTACCTCTTCCATATCTTGTTTTGGTTCTTTAATGCTGAACTGGCACTACTGAAGTCTCCCTAATTCCCAAACATATATATAGGTACTCCTCAACTTAGAACCACAACTGGGCCCAAAGTTTGTTAACTAATAACTGAGTTTTGCCCCTTTTTACAACTTTTCTTGCCACAGGTGTTAACTGAATCATTGTTAAGTTAGTAACATGGCTGTTAAGTGAAGCTGGCTTCCCCACTGATTTTGCTTGCTAGATCACAAAAGGTGAACCCATGACCCAGGACACTATAATAGTCTTAAGTAGATGCCAATTACCAAATATCCAAATTTTGATCATGAGACCACAGAGTTGCTGCAAAGATTATAAGTGTGAAAAATGGTCATTGATCACTTTTTTCAGTGCCATCGCAACTTAGTGAACAATAAAGGAGAATATTTGTAGCTCAGGGTTGACATGAGGGGTCGGTCCTTGGTGCTCTCTGAGCTTGCTTGTTTTCTTGCAGACATTTCATTACCCAAACTAGGTAACATTATCAGTGCTGATTTTACCTTATTTGAGTAAAGAAATGTCTTCAAGAAAACAATCAAGCCCAGAAAGCACCAAGGACCCCTAACTTTGAACACTTGGTTAAACAAATGGTGTAAGCGGTGTTTGACAAGTGGAAAAGTACCTTTACTTCACTTCCTTTCCCTCAGTATGAATCTATTTCATGCTACCATTCCTAGTTCATCCTCAGCCACACTGGCAATGTTCCAGAGAGGAGGAAAACAGTGGAAAACACGCATACTATCAAAGTTAGACTAAACCATAAATCAACACTTTTAGAGCAAATTGCAAATGCCCCCCATTCACAATTTCAAGTCTATCATGTAAATATATTAAGCTTCCTAGTAGTTTTCTACCCATTATCGTACTATTTTGTGCCATACTACTGGTAAGTATTGTTATAATAACTCTAGTGAATTATTAGATAAATCAGAAAGAATGAGTATTAGTCACGAAGGAAAATATATTAGTCACAAAATATAAGAAGCTGTTTTTGCGATACCTGACTCTTCCTGAATTGTTTCAAGTAATATCGATTTTGGCTCTAGATCCTGTATAACTGATTTTTCTTCTTTCTCCTCTTCTTTAATTGTACTTATGTCAAGAACATGTATAGCTATAAAAGTTATGAATGCATTTTGAAACTTCAAAGAATTAAAAAGAGAATTACTAGGAGCAAACTTGTAATATAATTTTGTCTCTTCTTCCAAGCGCACTCAGTTGTGCCCAGCTAGTTTTGCATGCTAATACATGCACAGACATATTGCTCTGCATCTTTTTCTCTTGAAGCAGTCATTCAGCTCTAGAAAAAATGTGACTGCTTCAAAGATATGAAATGAGGTTGCAATCTGTCTTTAGATTAGATCTAAATATAAACAACCTAATTATTCTACTTGCTTTCTATCCAACTTGATAAATGATTCACTAGTTCTACTGTGTACAAACGATAGAATGAAAATTTATATCACTGTTCTAACAACATATTACAATTTTGAAAGTCGCTATTTCCATTCTGTTACCTGAAGACATAAGGACAAGGTGTGTGTGTTTATAGATGTAGTGTCCTGCTTTGTTTATAAAAGGATACTGTTCTCCCAGTAAATTTCTTCAGTCTTATAATATGAAACGTTAATAATGTACACAGAAACTGATATTTCCATTCTCAAAAATCTAATTAGACAGCTAAATTATACAACAGGATATATCTAAGAATAATCCTACTTTCTCTGAACAATATTAAAACAAACTATTTAGCAAATTGTTCTAAATACGTCTTAGCACTAAGAAGAATGACAAAATAAAACAGCATTGTGAAAGCGGAACTGAGATTGAATTCAATGCCTTAAATGTGCTCTGAACTGTGTCTCAGAAGAAATCTAACTTGCTTTGTACAGGCTTTCCAAGCCAGATTATACTATTATAGACAAACTGTTTTTAAAAATAGGATGAAATCCTCACGAAAAATGATGCTTAAATTACAGACACCCCCCTCCAAGATATCCTAAGTTTGAATATAATTTTAGGACTGCATTAATGACATTTCCAGCATAGCAGTTACACACTATCCATACCGAAGAATACCAGAGATATTGAACTCTTTGGCAAAGTATCTTTTTCAATTTTACAATAATGAATATGGAAAGTGGTTCCCCTTCAGTCATCTGACACCTTACAACCAAACTATTTTCTCAAGCAACTGAGATTTGTGGCTTTATTGTTGATGCACGAATCCAAGTATTAATATACAGGAGGGGCTTTGGGTTCCAATCATTGAAGAACTCATTTTAATCCTTTATGAGGTAGGGGGATTTCCTGGGAGAAAAAATATACCCCAGAACACATGAAACATTTCAGAATCAGGTAAGATGTCTCAGCTCAGAAAAGGATAGAAAAAACACCGCAGAGATAGGGACAGAGAGAGAATCAGTGCTACCCACAGCGATACCTGGCTTCTCCTGAAATTCCATGGGTTCTGATTCCGGAACCCCAACCAACACCACATCCTCCTGCTTCTCCTCCTCTACGAGTTTGAACTGAATTTTTTGAGAGCCACGTTTAGCTGAAGAAATTGTGCACATGTTAAGAACGTACAAAACACTGTATATAGAAGAAGTTGCTAAATTTTAGCATGTATAGAACTGCTTTGTTGATTTCTTCCATTTTATATTCAGCTGCCTTCAATTAAAATTATCTCCAAATTTGAAATGGTTCTTAAAATTCACAATTGTTAACTATATTAGAAGCATTGTTAAGAGTTTAAGGAAGATTTAAAAACTACTTTGATGAACATTTTAAATGTTTTTGTCTTCTTGTTATGTCCCCAACATGGAAGTCTTTTCCCGAGGCATTCATGTTACATAACAGAAGATACAATGAGTCACACAGGATATCATAGTTATTTCCTCATGACCCCCAGAATGTGGCAAAATAACAGAGTTGCAGCAACCAGGGTATGGTAAGAATCAGATGTCAGTTTTCAGTTCTACATTTTTTTCAAACTTCCCATGTGAATCCAATACCATCTTTTAAATAAATAAATTACTACACATGTAGAGCAAATATTACTGAACTCCAACTCAGCTGAATCTGTAAAGAACCAACTTAAGACTGGAACTTATAGTAAAGAGGAAAATTTTTAGGGTACTCACCACCATCAAGGCTTCTAGAAGCACGTTTACTTGCTGTTCGTTCAAACTGTGGCGCAGGCCTATCTATCAGGGCACTAGCTTGCCTGGTCTGAGCTTGTGTCCGGCCACTGTAGCGAAATTTAGAACCCAGCACCAAGAATCTGCTCTTGGGGAGTGCTTCAGTTGACGTTAATCTAAAAGATACATGCATATTCTAATGTTATTAATTTACAACCCAGAAATATGATTCCAACTCAGATAAAATGACTGCCACTCAATAATGAGCACTATCTTAATTGTATCCATATTTTATTGATGTATAAGTGCTGTTCACATTCATCAGCAGGAACCCCAAGGCTGTGAAGCTGTGAGATAACAAATGATCAGAATTCACTCTGCTTTTTAAAGGTAAATTATACATCTGAATGAGATTTCTTCATTTGGGTGAAGAAATGTGGATGTGTGATTGTTGCCTTTCCCCCCCCTAAAATTTCTGTTTTCCAGTTTGTAAAAAATATTTACAGATTTGGCTTCACTAATTTAAGTAGGAGAAATTCTCATTAAATTCCCTATGTGTAAGATTGCATAGGACTACAGCTTTCCCTTATAAAATAAGCACAATTTATATTAAATTCTGTAATTGTGGGCTTTGGGCAAGACAAGTACCCTCCTTTCCAGTTTTTTATGCTTAGCTAAAAGGGCAAGGTGTTTCATAGAAGAACTAAGAATCTCAAGAGAACAGATTAGGTTGTACAGGATACTTGATCTGATTGGTGAAAACTTTCTTATTTAGAGAAGCTTTGGAAATAGTGGCTACCTCCAGTCTTGTATATTCTTTCGGAAGGAGTTGAAGACCTGGCTCTTTGCACTAGCCGGCCTAGATTGAGGGTTTTTAAATATGTTTGTAGGGC
>JANHFR010010326.1:0-12378 GCA_032468015.1 Mimophis mahfalensis | reverse complement strand
TTTGTAAGTCGAAAAATTTGTAAGCATGTGGCCACTTTTTCCATTTGTAAGTTGAAAAATTTGTATGTCGAGTACTTTGTAAGTAGAGGGACCACTGTAGTATGGCCAAGTACCACCCATTTTGTACCAGTGCAGCTGGCTTTCTTTACCTAAGGTTCAGAATCTTACATTTTTTATCACTGAGCAACATTTTGTTGCATAGGGCCCAATATTCAAGTGTATCAGTTCCTTCTGAACCTTGATCCTATCTTATGAAATGTTAGCAATTCTCTTAACTTTGCATACCTTTCTTCATGTTAGGTACAGATATTCAACCAATTGTGAATATTGTAGTGAGTTATCATGTGGTAAGATGGCTGGTATATATATGGTCAACTTAAATGCCTTACTGAAGTCAAAGCACACTCTATAGGTAGTTCTCATTGAACAACCACTCATTCAATGATCATTCAAAATTATGATGGCACTGAACAAGAGCCACTTATGACAGATCCTCATAGTTGCAACCAGGCTGCCACAGTGTTCCAGTAATCATGGGTTGAGTTGGGTAGTTGGCAACGTACTCGCACTTGATGTTCACAGTATCCCACAATTATGAGATCACCGGTGATTATCTTCACTACTAGCTTCTAAGAAGCAGTCATTGGAGAAGCCATCAGGAGGTTGCAAATGCAAGCATATGACGCCAAGATGCTGCAACTCTGCAGGATTCACCTTACAATGGCAACTGGGGCTGCCAACAACTGCCACTATAAATTGGCATGGGAAGTAAGAAATAATCCAGCCAAACAAAAATGATTTTCTGGCACAGCCTATTTTTTAACAAACTCATGAAAGTTCTAATAATCACCATCCACTAAATAATTAGTTAAATGAACAGAAAAACAAATAGTTGAATTATGGCCAGTTTAATTCATCTGTATTTCTCCACGATTTCATAAATATGATTTTGGCTGATGGCCAAACTATAAGTTTCCGCTAGAGCCTAAACATTATAAATCAATATAGGAGCATTGCTTGAGGCACTGATGAGTGAGAGGTTTTTTTCTTCAAGCATCAGCAAGCCTTTCCCTCCCAGCCCACAAACAGATGTCAGGCTGAAAGGATATAAAAAGCTGCTTTATATCATCAGCCTGTTGTCTTCCCTGCTAGCAGCAGTTCTCCGGGGACTTCAAACTAGGATCTTTAATCAAAGATGATACAGAAGGAATGTAGAATCCAAAGCAGTGAAATCACAATTTTACCATGAGCCTCCTGCATGACAGAGAATCTCTAAAATTTGCATTTTTGTTCAACTTCCATTCTCTACATGTAGAATGAAAGACTACACTTTAGAGATACACACACATAAAGTAACCACTGGGTAAAATAATATTAATAGCAATATTTTAATACAGTAGAACATCGATTCGTGAAAGCTTCTGTTTACATCCAATATGATTCCTGAACAAAAATCCCAGCTGAGTTTTGAATCAGTTCACAACTTGGGGAACAAAAATAGTGTGGAAAGATTCCTTTTTGCGCCATTATCCCTTCCACGCATGCACAGAATTGTCTGCGCATACGCACTGAATGTTGCTTCAGAACGCGACCAAATTGGTTTGCAACCGTAGTCTGGAAACGGACTGCGGTTGCAAACCGAGGTTTTACTGCTACCACTATATAATAATGGAACATTCATATACTGACTAAAATATATTAAGTCAATTAAAACACCCATTTTGCTCAATCAGCTGTAAAATATGGCCATAAACATGCATTTAGGTTTAATTACTGACTCAATATATCAGTAAATTTTTAAAAAGAAAAGTAGTACTTAATTTCCAATCTACTATGCAACAGTTAAGCAAATGGGACAAGGTAGTGTATCACATGCAACTTCTATTATCCATAACTTTAAAGGTGCAACTAATATGTTTTTAGCAAGGCTCAAAGATGCCTACACTATATTCCAATCAGTTCCTCTCATACCAATATCAAACCTCTTCACCTTACACTAAATGTCATTCATTCCTGAGAACATATGAAACATAAAAACCCACTCATTGTTTAAAAAAAAAGTTAATCAGATTCCTGGGGCCAACTATAAAGTAGTAGTTTTCCTCCAAATAGTTATTTTATGAGTGCAATTTTTTTAAAAAAATGAACTTTGTAATTTAAAGATAGGGTAGATTTGTTTAGGCTACTGTAGAGAAAAATAGGGTGTTCTATCATTACAAAAAGATACAATGGATCGGGACAATCACATTCTCCTACTCCACCCCCCACCCCACCCATATTAGTTTTAATATAGGTTTACAATTCAGAAAAACAATCAGTAACATATATACTTACATCCACAGAACACTCAAAAATTGCATCATCCAGTAAGGTAATCTTGCAATGCATACTATTTCGGGGTCTTCTTACAGTTTTGGGAGCACTTTTTAATTCTTTTTCCACCTTTCCCTTGTTTTCTTTTTTTTCACCTGTATTGGAACACTCCACCTGCTCTTTTTCTTCCTTAATTTCAATATCTATGTTCTCTGGATCTTGGTCCTGATCTTCTCTCCTATCCTCTTGAGCAGGCTGAAATCATTAAAATATTCTAACATAAATAAAACTTTTCCCTGTAATATGTGTTTGCATTTTATAAATCTTTATTACTTTAAATACTTGATAAGTAAAACTTTGTTAAAACCATGAAACTCTAGCTGATATTCACAAACTGCATTGGGGGAGGAGGGAGATTTTTTAAAATAAAAGGATACATGCATATGCTGGGAATTGCTACTTAAATGTCATTAGTTTCCAATATAATTTAAAATGTAACAAAATACATTGTCCATAAATTATACCTTAAAGATGTGAAGCATTTCCCAACTTGAACTTAGTTATATAAACTTCTTCAAAATTAAGTTGTAAAACTTGGACTAATTATTTTCCATGCTGCCTACTGCCAAATGGCTGTAAGTGGCACCCACATAATCAGTAAAAACTGTAAAGTGGCAGCATAAAAAGTATCTAAAATCTCTATGCAAGCAAGGGGCGTGCCTCAACTTCAAAAGCAGTTTGTTTTCAATTATGGTTAAAGCAAACATTCTGTGGATGTTTGACATACCCATGTTAAAGCCAGAATTTAAAACAGGATGGGGACAACTGCAAGTATCTTTGACACAAGCTTTGTGAGGCTTTGTGCACCTTGAATTGGAATTGGGAGACAATATAGTTTTTTTCAATAATGATGCATTAGTGAATTTATATTTTTTGGGAATAAAATCCATGAAAGTCCAAATAAAAATATATTCTGTTTTAGTTATATTAAACTAGTTAAATAAAATATATCAAATTAAAGTCATATGCACAATATAGGAGGAATCTCCCTAGAAATCTAAGCAGCTAGAAAATATTACATTTACATATCTACCTGAGTTTCTGCACTGCTGAGTGAGTGAAGATCTAAAGATGGATCAGTCCTAAGTTCCGGTTCAGGAGCTGCTATTGGGGCTTTCAGCAAAATCTCTTCATTGAGATCAGCTTCTATATCAGTCTCTTTCTGGTGTTCTTCACCAAATTCTTTTGTTCCTGCCCCACTGCCTTCTTCCTCCGATACCTGAGATTTGGGCCTCTTGAGAAGTGATGAAAATAAGCGTGACAGGCCACGTGTTTCAGAACTGCATTCTTTGTTCTTACTCTGGTCCTCTCGGGTGGGTGTGTCACCATTGGATGCTTTCGGCTTCTTCTTGGATGGATTATCCCCCTCGGGTGCTTTCTCCACAAAAGATTCCTGGGGATCAGTTTCAGCAACTACTTCCTCCTCCTTTGAGGGCTGCTGTTTAGGAGTCTCAGACTCTGCCACTAAACTCTTTTCAGTTGTCATGTTTCTAGTGGCAGAAAAATAAAAGAAACTTAACTGATGACATGAAATATTAATACAAAACCACATTTTATGTAACATAAATACCTACCTCATTTTTCTTAATCCAGAAAAAAATACTAACATTTATAATTCATCAAATTTATTTTCCAATGCATCATTTCAGTAAGATAATGTGTGCTGTATATTTTAATCTACTGGATGTGAATTCTTCGTGATTACAAAATTCAATTTATCAGGTACAATAAATAGAATGCAATGCAAAATTCTGAAACTTAAAACTTAAGCAAGATTGCCAATTAACTTTGAGAACTTTGTTGTGTACTACATGCATTACTCCCAAGGCTTTCTAATGCTTTTTACTTATACAACAAAACAGCAATCTACTTGAAGATGGTTCACCTGCCACTAACACTAGGGGAATGAGTATACTAAAAGTACAATGAAGGTTCATAATAGGCTAGTCAATGGCATGTTAATTGGGTGTTGTATATTACAAGACCCACTATTTCTTGCCACAGACAGAACTCCTCAAAAGACAAATGCACATGGATTCCCTACTTATATAATATAAAACTACTGAACTATGTTACCAATAATAAAATCAGATTTGGGGCGGTAATATTATACAACAAAAGCCAGTTACATGTTTCTGACCATCTTATTTCTGCCATCACATTCTCTTCCTACTAACTTTTTTTTGAGGGGGGGGGGGATTTAAGATAATTATGTCTCTGGAAAAAAATACATATCTATATATCTAAAAGAAGAAGAAATGCAGCTTTCCTTCATTTTCTTTCCTATTAAACTCAAGTACATTAGGTAGATGAGGGGAAATTATAATAACTGATATTGTTTTTAAAAAACAAGTTCAATCTTCAAGTCCAAATCATCCCTCAAAACAAGGTGTATCAATCTGGCTGCCTCTTTGCTTTAATATCTTGTTCTGGAGGTTAGAATGACACATCAGGTATTCATTCACTTCCATATCTTAGAGTCTGAAGGCTCCTAAAAGGATTAAGCATTATATTGGCCTCTGCAGCTACTGAGGTGGAATTACATGGACACCTTTACTATGTAACATAAGAGGTCTTGACCTGCCTAGAAAAATTTTTTTGGATCAAAAACTATTAAGGCAGAAGACAGGAATTGGTTCCACAAAACAGCAAATATCTGAATATATTCTATCTACTATTCTAAGTCCAACATTCTATCCACTACTCTATATCCCATCTTGTTCTATAGAAGAACTTCAAACAATAGAAGCTAAATAAAATATACAAGTCTAAACAAAAAAAACCCTTTTCCCCTTTACAAAATTATTTATGCCTTTAAGCAATATAATTTTATCCCATCATACTGAACACTGCTGAAATCTAATGAGCTTTACAATGCAACCTATATGAAACTATATATATTTCAAGGAAGAGAAGAAAAGAGATTATCTTCCAAGTTTCTAAAGAAAGCATTTTCTGTTGGAAAGCAGCTAGTTTATCAAGTGATATCATGTTTAGCATAACTATAAAAAAGATAAGGGTTATATTACTGTAAATTACAGTAATCACTTATATAAAATCGTTAAAGTTATTAAAGTGTTTCACAAATATAGTCCAAATTTCAGTCCTAAACTGTAGCTGAGAAAATTGTTCAGATAGGGCACTAAATAGCTCCATGTGCTTGTAACTAAACTATTGCTACTTAAGTAGGGGTAAAACTGTAATTTTCAAATTTTATATTTTGGCCTTAAAATTAGGACACATATTTCTTTTGATTATTGTAAAAGCATCTGGAGGATTTAGGTAAAGGTTCTCCTCGCACATATGTGCTAGTCGTTCCCGACTCTATGAGGCAGTGCTCATCTTTGCTTCAAAGCCGAAGAGCCAGCAGTATCCAAAGACGTCTCTGTGGTCATGTGCTGAAGGTGCATGAAATGCTGTTACCTTCCCACCAAAGGTGGTCCCTATGTTTCTATTTGCATTTTTACATGCTTTCAAACTGCTAGGTTGGCAGAAGCTGGGACAAGTAATGGGAGCTCGCTCCATTACGCAGCGCTCAGGATTTGAACCACCGAACTGGTGACCTTTCTGATGGACAAGCTCAGCACCTTATCCACTGAGCCACCAAATCCCATTTCCCGCCCTTTACCTGGAGGATTTACTATACAATAATTTCAATTTTCGATGCTGATTTCCTGAAACTGTTAAAGAGGAATAATTTTCAAATATTTCAAATAAAAATGTTTGCAATTTGATTCTTCAGACCAGTAAAATTCTAACCTCATCCAACTGGATTAGTTGCCAATGTTAATTTTCCTATGTTATAATTAAATAATCCATCTGTGCGTTCTATAAAAATGATTTGAAAGTAATATAGAACTATAATAGTAGAATGAATGCTGTTTATACTTTAGAAATTACACAGCAATATAGAAGCTAAAAACCATACTATCCCACCAAAGACAACCATAGCTGTAATGCTGACTTCTTCCTATTCATCTTGTGTTTAATGCAGATATGTTTATATATTGTAAAGAATGGGGAGAAAGTGAGTTATATTTTGGGGTACATGCCAAAACAACCTGGAAAAATATCAGTCAAAATAGAATGTTTTTACAAATTCCTCTACCATTCAAGCTTTGAAGTCGAGAACCAGATATATGCTTACGTGCAGCCACAGTCATAATTGTTTTTTCAAAAAAGTAAACAACATAATCTCCAGGAGGGATATTTCCCATTTTAAATATGGACACAGGACAACAATGTTTGTTTGCAGAATTGTTTATAGTGGTGTGGTGTATTAATGAGATATATATCTTTCAAACAAACTCCACCTAAGGTTTCAGTTAAGTGAATGAACGTCTCCATGGTTTCCTGAGAATTACATTACATCACAACACTTTCAAATAAACATAAGAAAAAATCCTGAAAGATGCAGATAGCCATGCACAACTATTTTTACTACAAGTACTCCTCGACTTACATCAATTCATTTAATGACCGTTTGAAGTTACAATACAATTATGACTATTGTATCATTCCCATGGTCATGTGGTTTACATATGGATGCTTGACAGCTGTTTCATATTTATGATGGTTACAGCGTCCTAGGGACATGTGATCACCTTTTGCAAAATTCTGACAATGGGAAACCCTGATTCATTTAACAACCATGTTACTAAGTTAACAACTGCAGTGATTGACTTAACAAATGCGGCAAGAAAAGTTGTAAACGGAGTAAAACTCACTTAAAAATTTCTCACTTAGCAACATAAATTTTAGGCCCAATTGTGTAAATCAAGGATTATCTGTATATCCTGTCCACATTGTACTCTTTTCTGAACTTTAAACCTCCTAAACCAGATCAAAGGGCTCTCTCTTCTTTTCTATTTTGAAATTAAAAGATTTTCCCATTTTAAAATGGTAAACACTTTTTAAATTAAATTATTATGGAATGAATAATGCTAATGTAAAGTGAATCTGAATTTTTGCTCTATTTGTGGTGTGTAACTTGGTTACGTTCCTCAATTTCACTCACTCTAACATCAGTGAAGACCCCTATTAATAATATTAATTAATCTAATAGTATCTGAGTCTGGAATACATTCTCTCAGATACTATATTCTTGCCACACTGATAGCCAAGATGCTAGTTTTGATAGTGTAAACTTTGGTTTGATGGAGGTTATTCACTGTAGTGTATTTCTCTTTGTTCTTACCATTCTTCTGGATTCTCCATTTTGGGATTCTTTTAATGTAAACTGGGTTAATGAAGAATGCCTTAATAAAATACCAGCTCCTGCCGGTTACTCTATTGCACTTCCTTCATTATATATTACAAATACTCATTTATGAAATATTGAACATCTCCAATCATATAATATTGCATATTTAATATCGTAAAATATAATGAAGTGCTTTTTTATTACTGTACAGATCTTTCAAGAAAATAAAAAAGATTCTGTGGTTCTTAAAGGATAAAAAATTGCATATAAAAAGTAATCCAATCAGAGTTGGGCCATTTTATATTCAATAGTACATACACTTGTGATTTTCTTTCTAGTTATGCTACAATGAAAGCAGCTTCATCTGTTTTCTAGTTTTCATTCAGGTTAACTAATTTAAACATGCTCTACTGAATTAATAGTGGGGAGGGACATCGGAGGTCTTCTAGTCCAACCTCCTGCTCAAGCAGGAGATTGTATATCATTCCAGAGAAGTGGCTGTCTAGTCTCTTCTTAAAAGTCTCCAGTGATGACAAGGTCTTTGATATTTGTATCTATAAATATTCATAAACAAACTATGTTTAACCAATGCAATTTTTTCTTTTCATTAGAAAACTGCAGATTTGGAAAACTAGCCTCTGAGTATTAAACATAACAATTAATGTAGCTAAGACAGCAGGAAGTAAAAATATGCCTAACCTTTGAAATGTTAGACTACACCCATTTCTGATGAAGCAACACAATTACGTTTATCTTTGAAGCTGATAATTCACACAGAAAATGTACAACAGTAATACAAAGATTTTTCTTCTGATTGCGTCTGATTCTTGGAGACTGCCTGAACAAATTCCTGTGGTTTTCTTGGCAAGGTTTTTCAGAAAGTTTCCCTCCTTCCTAGTCCTGAGAAAATGACCAGCCCCAAGTTATTGACTTTGTGCCAAAGACAGAATTAGAACTCACATCTCTTTGTTTCTAGCCTGATGCCTTAACCATGATGTTAAAGTGACTCTATAGTTAATCAACGTATTATAGAACACAAAATCATTTCTATTACTCATTTATCAGGCTCTATTAAACACCTATTTATGGCTATTTAGGGTCAAATACAACACTTAGAGCTAGAGGCCATGTGATTATTATTTGTGAAATTGGCTTCCAATAAGTAGTCAATGGCAGGAGCAGGATTCACTTAACAACCATATGATTCAGCTAACAACTGCAGTGATTCATTTAACAATGTGACAAATCAGGCACAATTCACTTAACAACTGTGCCTTGCTTAGAAACAGAAATTCTTATTTCCTAGCACTGTGATGGTGAACCTATGGCATGTGTGCCAGAAGTGGCATGCAGAGCGCTCTCTGTGGGCACACACGCTGTAATCAGCTGCCCTTCTGGTTTCTGGTGCGTCTTCACAGACACTGGAGCGCCCAAAAACAATCTGAAAAATGGCCAAAAAACCAGGTTGTTTTCATGCCATTTTTGGCATGAAAAATGGCCTGAAAACCACCCCAAAAATGGCCAAAAAAGAGGCATGCACACTCCAGCCAGCTGATCTCTGGGTTTCTGGCACTCTGGCACATGCACATGCATGCACGATCTGGTTTGAGCACTCGGTGACGAAAAGGTTTGCCATCACTGTCCTAGAATATAGTTTTGAAACCTTAACCCTATAATGGCTAGGCAGTTAACCTAGAAGCTTAAAATATAGACAAATGATCAACACACAAGATTACTTGCTAACAGCAAGACTACTTGTTTTACATTACACAAAAAGTGCTATAATTTGGCAGAGATATATACGAATCTATGAAATCTATGAGGTAGATCTTAACACATGAACCATATAAGCTTTTAAGACAACGGAAAAGACTACAAGTAGTCCTCAACTTAGAAAAAGTGGGACTAGAAAATTTGTTAAGCAATGCAGTTACTAAATAAGCATCATGTGACTACACCTGATATAAATGGAGATCATGTGTACCCAGGACTGCAACTATCATAAATACAAGTTGGTTGTCAAGCATCCATACACAATCACATGACTGCGGGGATGCTGCAATGATTGTAAGTCACTTTTTCAGCGCAATTGTAACTCTCAACAGTTGCTAAATGAATGATTATAAGTCAAGTACTATCTGTTAAGTGGTTTACAACTGATAAAATGATTGTATCAATGGTCATTCAATTATCCTTTTCATTTCATAACAAAGTATTATTGTTAATTAAATAATTTCTCCAAGAACTACTTTCTACCATTCAGATTTTTAAAATTCTCTACCATTTTTTTATGGTGATAGTTCAAGATTTAAACAAGGGACCAGTATCCCCTAACCTTTCTAATATAAATATAAGATATCAATTATATCAATTTTAATAACATTTGCATAACCCAAATATCTCCTTGATTACGCAAATCCATAAGCATATCAATTCTTTTCTATCATGTCAAATGCTTATGGATGATGCTGTAAGCCAGACAGAGTTCTTTGCAGTAAATAGCAAATTTAATAAATAAGCAAACAAATTTCACAGCTCAGAACTCTTCAGTAAGATCTTAAGAACACAGATGGTGTTGATGTTATCCATATAGTTATGTCCGATTCTTGGCAATTCTATGAACCAGGTCTGTTTGCTTAGTTTATTTTAAGAAAATATTTGAAAATCTCAGTACCAGCACCCCAAAATGACAAACATAAAGATATTATATACCAGGGGAGTTTTAAAGGGGAGAACTGAATTATATTCTGCCTTTCATTTTGCCACTGGGCCATATGATTATGAATAATTAAAATAATTAAGCAATAACCTTGTATGAAAGAAATTCAGAATAGATGTAGTTTTAAGAGCTTTACAATCAAAACCTCTCTGTGCTTATTTATAGAACTATAATGGTTATCTCCTTTTCTTTCCTTTTTATTATGTTAAATAGTCAACTGTATTTCTCTGAGTTCCCTTAGCATTCTACCTGCCTAATGAATAGCCGGTTAATTGTTATTTGCATTTCATCAGAATAACAAAATAATTTCCTCATAGGTTGCCAGTTTTTTTCCTCTAGTTAGTACTAGAGAACTGTTTGCTTAGAAAGCTGGTTTAACACTACTGCTTCTTCTAAGTAGGTAGCCCATCTGCTCTCCAAAGATTTGATAAGAAATATATACAGAAAGAATGGATGTGCTAGGAATAATACATGAGGCAGTGGCAGCATCATGTCAAACATGTAAGTTAACTCTCAGACAAGTTGCACTGAGTTACTGAAGTACGTGAGTGAGTGTATCTCTGAAACATTCCAAAGCTCTGATCACAATCTGAGACAGGCACTCATCAAGACTACTGAGACTGAAAATCAATCTGACTTAAATTCAATACTACTTTCTTCAAATTGTTAGGGTGATGTATCAAAAAGTTAAAATAAACCCACAACTACAATCTACGGTACTAATTAAAAACATGGGAATGTGAAAAACCAAAACAAAGTATATGAAAATATGTACAGATAGTCCTCAACCTACAACCATTTGTTTAATGACCATTCAGTTACCACAGCACTGAAAAAAGCGACGTATGACCAATTACGTTTTACACTTACAACCACCGCTGCATTCCCATGATCAAAATTCAATTGCTTGGCGAGTGGCATGTATTTAAGATGGTTGCAGTATTCCAGGGTCATGTGATTACCTTCTACAACCTTCTGACAAGCAAAGTAAATGGGGAAGCCAGATTTACTTAAAAACTATGTTACTAACTTAACTCAGTTAACACCTGTACAAGGCAGGCTATAAAATGGAGAAACATTGACTTAACAATTTTCTTGCTTAGCAACAGAAATTTTGGGCTCAATTGTAAATGTACGTCGAGGATATAACTTGACACCCATTCTAAAAGTAGATGGTAGTTATATTCCTAAGGGCAGCAAATACTTTAAAGATTACAACAGATTCAATCAAATCTGGTAAATAATTGACAACCAGTACCAAAGTGTAAATATTGGAGCGACCTGATCTCTACATTGTGTTCCAGTTAGAAAGCCAGTTTATACCAACTGACATTTTTAGTTAATCTCCAGTTACTTACTGTAACACACTGAAATAGCCAATATGTTACTAGAGCATGAATAAATGCAACTAAGTTGTATTTCATAGTTGTAAATTCATCATCTTTTAACATTAAAGGCTATCAAATCTAAGTCTATCTTTGGCTCTCTGGCAAAGAATTTTAAGTAGGTCTCATTGTTCTGAAAGCTTATTGGTTAAGAGTATTACAGTACAAAGTAACACAAATTCTCTTGAAGGATAAGTTTCTATTAAGCACCATATCTTTATTTGTCCTTCGTCTGAAACTTATTCCAGTTCTAATTTGATATTTATAACATTCAAAGCCTCACAATGTTATTTATAGGCCCAATCAATATTGAATACTCTACTAGTGTACAGTTGTGTTGAAAGACTGTAGTTGGAATTCTCTTATTAACCCAGGATTACATTAAACAAAACTCTGACAGCTGCCACAACTGATAACGCTGCCAGTGAACTTAAGACAAACTGGGTAATTTTTTTTAACCCACTGACTGTTGGGGGGAGGGAATCTTTCCTGAAATCAGAATTGAAATACTTCACCAAATTAAGGTTAAATTATTTAAAAATAACCCTTAAATCCAACATAGTGAAATGTGTTCAAGGCATATAATGAAGTGAAAGCCACAAATCATATTATGCATTTAACATGGCAATGGCCCGGGGTACCTGCGGGAGCACCTCCTGCCGGCTTCAGCTCCCCACCGTCCGGTTCGCGCTCACAGA
>JANHFR010010320.1:0-21410 GCA_032468015.1 Mimophis mahfalensis | reverse complement strand
TTTCGACTTACAAATTTTTCTACTTACAAATGTGCATTTGGAACGGATTAAATTCGTAAGTAGAGGGACCACTGTAGATGGGAATGAGTTCAAAGCAATCGGTTCCTTGAGTTTCTGTGAAGAGAATGCACAAAACTTCACATTAAATATGATATTACATAATGGAAAGGATAACCTTTCTTCAAATTGTGGTTAAGTGGTTAACTCTTGATTTTTATTTTCAGGGTGGGAAGTGGCGGGTGACTACATCTACACAGCTGCGGGAGCTTCTGACAATGATTTCATGATTTTAACATTGGTGATTCCTGGCTTCAGGTGATGTCACTAGTCCAAATTAAACTATGTGTTGGAAATGCATTAGGTAAAGCAACATGAACAGGTGCAATAAGTACTGTAAATGGAAAGTACAGATAAAGCATTAATCTAGGCTCTGTGCTTAATTTCTAGGTAAACATCAGGCAACAGTAGCTTCTGGCTAACCTTGCCTGAGCTTGGAAACTAAGCAGGGCTGAATTTGGTTAGAACTTGAATGGGAAATTACTATGAAATACATGAAATACAAAGAATGTATGCTACACTGAAAAATCAATAGAAAGGGTTCAAAAGAATGCAGTGGCAAACCCCTGTACTGTTATTAAGAAAGCCGCATAAACAAATTTAATTTCTCCCAGTCAGTGTTCTGCTTGCATTACTTCACAAGGATTAATAACAAATGGCAGAAGGAGAGAATGAAGGAAAGATTGAGCTGATCCTTAACAAAATTTTAAACTGTGATCTTTAAAACTGGGCACAGATTTTATTGTTTTGTCACAACCAAATAAATGTGCATAGTGTGTACTGACATGCTGTACCCTGAATCACACAATGCATCTATATCACTGGTGGGATTCAAATTTTTTCATTACCGGTTCTGTGGGCATGACTTAGTGAGCCTGGCTATACTGTCGGCCAATCAGAGGTGGTATTTGCCAGTTCTCCGAACCAGTCAAAATAATTGCTACCGGTTCTCCGGAACCTGTCAGAACTGGCTGAATACCACCTCTGATCTATATGATTGAAGTGTGATTCTATTGGAATATCTTGTTCTGAATAAATGTAAAATGGAAGGTAGTTATTCAGATTACCTAGTTACTAAAATATATGTTCTGATTACCTAGTTACTGAAGTAAGCACCAATAATTGAGATGTTTCATCTATAGCTGTTTCTACAATTTATGAGTTCTGCTTATTCTTTTGCAGTCCACCACAATCAGTTATGGAAGACTCTGAAAATAAGAAGGTAGCAGAAATCACTTTTGTCTTTGAAACCATCTGCAGTGTGAATTGTGAACTTTATTTTATGGTTGTAAGTCATTATTCAACATCTAAAACCAATAATTACAGGATTTAGATGTATTGTATATTTATAGATTTATGCTATTCCATCTTTGACAGGGTATGAATTCTAGAACCAATTCCCCTGTAGAGACCTGGTTTGGCTCCAAGGGAAAACAATCCTATACATACATTGTTGAGAAGAATGCTACTACGAGTTTCACATGGGCATTCCAGAGGACAGCATACAATGAAGCGGTAAAGACTGAGAGATCTGTTGTTGTTTTTTTACAAGTTCTTCAAATATCCTTTTAGGAAATGATCCCTATCAGGAATTAGCTTTATTCTTAGAAATAGGGGCCATTAAAGTTAAGACTATGTCCACTATTTCCTGCAATTGGTCCTGCCTTTTTATAACTGAATACTTTTCCTACACCAAGGCATTTGTGACGCTCTGTGTTTTCTTCCAGGGAAGAAGATACACAAATGATGTTGCCAGATTGTACTCCATCAATGTGACCAATGTCATAGACGGTGTAGCTTCTTATTGCCGGCAGTGCGCTTTGGAAACCTCTGGCTCATCCTGTACTTCCTGCCCTCATGGGCACTATATTGACAAAACATCTGGTGGTTGTTCTCCATGTCCATCAAACACTTTCCTGAAAGCTCACCAGCCTTATGGCAATCAAGCTTGTATCCCTTGTGGCCCTGGCACAAAACATAACAAGGTAGTATTTTGTCCTCTTTAGTGTACATAATTTCCGTACTGTGACAACTGGAGCTACATCATTATTTGAATAAAAGTGCAACATGGGGGTGCAAATATTGGAGGTGACAAAGGATTGTCACGTAAAATAATGAAAGCAATATCAGGGCAATAAATTCCAATAAAATATTAGGTTCAGATACACTGCCAGAAAGTGGTAATGTGGCAATTTGTCAGATTCTTGACCTCTGCTCAGAACCAAGCATGATCCTTCTCCTAGCACAATTCTCAGAAAGTCACTTTAGCAGAATCCACTGAGAAGAGCTGAGTTTTAAGAATGTCAGCAACTACATTCCGTATCCAACCAGTATGTCCCGAAGCACATTTGAGTGGAAACTTCTTTACTTTCTTTCTAATTGCCACCTATTGAATCAGGAAATGATAGGTCTTTTCAGTTGTAATGAAGGAGCTTGCAACAGGCAGCTTACATAATGTTAGAAAAAATACTATTCTCTGCTTCTGACAATTTTCCAGATGGCCAAATTAACTAATTACTATCTTATTACATAAAATATGAATTTTTATGAAATACTGTACATGTAGTCCTTGACTTATGAACATAATTGAGCCCAAAATGTTAGTTTTTTAAATGAGTTTTGCCCAATTTTATGACTTTCCTTGCCACATCTGTTAAGTGAATCAATGTAGTTAAGTTGGTAACACAGCTGGTAAGTGAATCTGGCTTCCCCATTGACTTTACTTGTCCAAAAGTCACAAAGGCTGATCCCATGAACTATGAAAAATGGTCACAAGTCACTTTAAGTGCCGCTGTAATTTCAACGGTCACTAAATAAAGTGTTCTAAGTGGAGGACTAGGTTTATGTGTTTCTTGTCAGCCAGCATTAATAACCCAAAGAGCCAAGCCAGGGATAGCAATGTTTGTGCATTGGCCAAATTAACCTCTGTGAGAAGGATGTGTGTGTGTGTATATATATATATGTGTGTGTGTGTGTGTGTGTGTGTGTGTGTGTGTGTGTGATTAAATAAATAAACACTGTACATGTGTCATTGCATGATTTTGCAACAGTGCACAGAGGCTCAATATCTGATCAAAATTCACGTTAAAAGTCCAAACTCATTGGAAATTTTAGCTTTCTCACTCCAGGTCTTTTGAAATTTTGGGGCTCAAACAAAGATTTTTGCCATTTATTTTTTGTATCCTCCTCATGACCTAGGATGATATTTGTGTGATAGAAGGCCCTGTGGGTGCTGGAGTGCCAAGTCCAAAGTTCAGTGCATAAAATAGCAAACAAAACTTACCTTCTGCAAAACTAACTATTCTGTTTGCTCAACGTAGTAGGAGCTTCAGAACCATACTTCCTGATTTCTTTTGGAGCTACATTTTCAGTTGTACACTGTGCATACACAAAGAGCAGAATATTCTTCAAAAATGTAATCCTTCCTTTCTTCCAGCATGCAGTGCTGACCATGGTACAATCTCTCAGCAATAAATTTACAGAATATTCTGAATCTGAAATGTTAATCCTGTTATTAAATCACTGTGATCTTTAAAAAAACCCTCATATAGCTTTTGTGGCCATAGATAGGCAGTGAGTGTAGCTGTATAAATAGCAATAATCAAATATGCTAAATTGGTTCATCAATGAACACAGTCTTTCAGAGAGAAGAGTAAAATGCTATCCGTCAGAATTGTATGATAGGAATTTTGGAAGAAAATTAGATTTAACTTCATCCTCCTCAAATCCTCAAATAATTTGTATGGATTTTTGTTTTATTGAATCAGTGTAGTGTTTTCTTAAACACAAATAAAATTATATTCTTTTAGAAATAGTGTTACTTCCTGCCAAAACTGAAACAGCACAAGAGCTGCTAAGTTCTTCCTCTCCGATCTTCTGTTTTCTATAATCATCCAGGTTGCTTGGGCAAGCAAGGCTTGTCTGAGCAGAACCCTAAAAGATTCAGCAGCTGGTAATAGACAGCTCAGTAACCCTTGAGTGTCCTCCTTCTGTTGCGGACAAAGTCAACAGTTTCTAAATTCTGGGCTGTGTTTTCTTTCTTTAGATGCATTCTCTTTGTTACAATGACTGTCACTTCTCAATCAGCATGAAGGATAGGAGTCTGGAATATGACTTCTCCAGACTGGCTAACAGCACCTCCTTTTTAGGAGGGCCAAGCTTTACTTCAAAAGGCCTGAAGTATTTTCATCATTTCAACATCAGCCTGTGTGGAAATTATGTAAGTATATGTGTATTTCATGAGGCAAGCATCAATGGAAGCATTGGAGATAGTGCAGTTTGTCCATTTAGAACAGGGTTTCTCACCCTTGGCAGCTTCTCAATTCCCAGAATGTTCCAGCTAACAGTGCCGCCTGAGGAATTCTGGGAGTTGAAGTCCAGACATCTTAAAGGTGCCAAGGTTGAGGTGAAACAGGGTGTGTGCAAGAGTCTTGTATTTTATTGTATGATCATATTTGCATCCTCCTCATTGACTTCCCATACTTCAGTTTAATCTACTCCCAGGGCAAGAGTGGTGGGAGAGGGTGTCAGATATAGAAGCATAGGCAAAAAGTTTGGCCACAGAGAATGTCAGAAAGCTGATATTAGCAGCAAAAATAATACCAGCATTCTTGACTGTTTCATAATAATAAATTGAAAAGAAATTCTAAATCACTAATGGCAAAAAAAGGCCTCTTTTTCAGAGAAAACAAAACTTTGAAGAGTTGGAAGATGGGCCTTTTTAAAAAAAACAAAAAGAACTATTAATTTTATTTCATTTAAGCAAATGCAAACCTGGTGCTCCTTTGGACAGCTCTAATTAATGCAGGGAGATTCACATGTTCCTGAAGAAAGAAATGTGTTTTCCGCTCTACATTTTTTGAACCCCAATTCTGCAGCACAGTTCCCATATATTTTTTATGAGTACAGGTAGTCCTCAACTTGTAACCACAATTGAGCCCAACATTTGCATCATTAAGCAAGACAGTTAAGTGAGTTTTGCCCCATTTTACAACTTTTCTTCCCACAGTTATTAAATTAATCACTCCAATTGTTAAGAGTATTGTTGTTAAGTGAATCTAGTTTCCCCAATGACTTTGGTCATCAAAAGATTACAAAAGTTGAGCACATGACCCAAGGACATTGTAGCTGTCATAAATACATGCCACTTGCCACACACCTGAGTTTTTATCATGTGACTATGGGAATGCTGCAATGGTTGAAAGCCATAAAAACAGTCATAAGCCACTTTTTTCAGCGCCATTGTAACTTCAAACTGTCACTAAACAGCTACCTGTACAATATTTCAAAAAGAGCATCTTGCTTTTTAATAGCAATGAGAGACAGGGTTGCTATCGAGTCTCTCATTCTGTTTTTTCTTGAAGGGAAAGAAGACTGCTCTCTGCATAGATAACGTCACAGACAGTCATATTTTGGACAAAGACACTGAGTTCTCCAAGTCAGCTTTATCCTATGTATGCCAGTCCGTCATGATTCCTTCCGAAGTGATGGGTTACAAAACCATGGTCTCTTCTCAGCCTGTGAGCCTGGCAGATACCTTTGTGGGTGAGAGCCATTGAAAAAAAAAATAGCCTCTTTGCTGAACAGAAGTCAAAAGCAGTTGCCAGATGGAAGTGCCGTACAGGTGATCTTCAATAGTACTGAACCAAATCTGGATCCACTATTGGCAGAATCACTTTAATCAGTGGCACAGAAAAACAAAACCATTCTATAGAAAATATTAAGCAGCAGGATCCTTTTTCTCTTTACAAAAGCCCAGGTGTCTATTCTCTGTTCTGTTTTCCATCACCTCTCCACCATTCTTTGAAGTATTCTTCCTCCACAGTTTCTTGAGGCTCACTATTTCCCAGACTTCTCTCCAAACACCATAAGTTAAAATTGTGACATAGTCTCTGACTTTTAATGGTTTAATGGGATTTTTTAATAACAAAGAAAAGGTCCCAAATTCAGAGATGGGGGTGGGGGGAACCCAGAATACTTTGACCACACATATATACGCTCATAGTAGAGACATTCCCACGCTAGACCCCTGTGCCTGTACCTCTTGGCCCCTTTTCACTTTAGTTCTTCTCATTCTTAGAAAAGCAAGGTTATGGCTCATACCACTCATCATACTTTACACACACACACACTTCTTCCCTTTTTAGACTAGTGTAAAGGTGAAATACACTACAAATCTTGGAACTGGCAAATAAATAGCCAAAAAACGGTCACATACTATTAGCTATGTGATAAGCCGCCCCGAGCCCTTTGGGAGAAGGGCGGCGTATAAATTAGATTAATAAATAAATAGATAAATAAATATACTGTGCAAAATAAATCAAAACTTGCTAAATGCTCTGGTTCCAGTTTCAATTCCTGAGAACTATAGGCAAAACAAATGTACTTATGAAACACAATAATTAATACAACATGAGTTTACCTTCTGAGGTAGAAAACCTTTAACTTAATATATTTGGGAGGACAAAATGTATTTATCCTTATAATTTGTTCTCTATATTTCCTATGCGGTGGCATTCTTACTGATTGGGATTTAATCTCTAGGAGTAACAACAAAATCTACTCTGGACAACATAACTTCTCATGCTGATTATTTCCCTGCTGGAAATAGGGACTTATCTGATGTCATATTCTTTTATAGGTAAGCTAAAGAACTACCAAACAAGGGTATGGTCAAGTTTTAACCCCACCATTTTTGTGGGGAAAAATGGTATATCTCTAGCAAAAATTTCCTCGCAACATTTCAGGATTTTGGAGAAGTTTGGGAAATTTATAGCTTGTGAAATCTTACTTAAACTTTCCAAACTAGAACATAGATAGAAATAATATAGCAGAAAATGTTAGTGTTGAATGATCTGCATTTAACAAAGTGAGGTAGCCAAAGCTAGTAGCTGATTTGTGATTCACGAACTGGCAATGTTATTTTGTATGTATTCTTTGCATTTTTATTGACAACAAGAGGGCACTGATTGCCCCAAACTATACACATGGACCTAAAGTTTGTACAGTTGTATAAGACGTGCCCATTCTGTTTGGGCCAGTGGGTCGAGGAGGAGGAAGAGCTGATCACTGACCACTTGGATATTGGGGGGAGATCAATATTGACCATTCTGGGAAACCCTGGTTTAGATTTTCTTGATAATGACTTTTCTGAACTACAGATCCAAGGATGTGACACAGACATGCCGTGATGGAAGAGTAACTACCATTAGGTTGAGATGTGACCCCCTAAAATTTGAGTTTGGAGCTCTTTCTTTACCAAGGTAATGTCAAGATACTGAGATGTTATTTTTTTTTCTCCTTTCTCTGTTTCAGACAGATAAAATATTGTCTGAAGTGCCAAATGTACATGTTTTTATAAGATTTAAGGAACGTCCCTGTTCTTAAAAGATTGCTTGGCAGTCTGGGATTTCTTAATATTACAGGGCTCAGCTAGCTCCTGAATTTATTCCTTGAGAATGAACCTCAAGTGTTGTACTACTGAGGGAATTTCATCAGTTATCAGTAGACTACAGGTAGTCCTCAACTTATAACCACAATTGAGCCCAAAATTTATGTTGCTAAGTGAGAAATTTGTTAAGTGAGTTTTGCCCCATTTTACGACTTTTCTTGCCACATTCATTAAATGAATCACTGCAGTTGTTAAATTACTAACACAGTTGTTAAGTGAATCTGGTTTCCCCATTGCCTTTGCTTGTCAGAAGGTCGCAAAAGGTGATCACATGATCCAGGGATGCTGCAATCATCATAAATGTGATTCAGTTGTTAAGCGTCCGAATGAAAATCACATGTGGGAATGCTGCAATGGTGATACATGTGAAAAATGGTCATAAATCACTTTTTAAAATGAAGTTGTAACTTCAAATGAGTGAACAGTTGTAATCTGAGGAGTACCTGTATATCTACCTGTGTATCATTGTGAAAGATTTAGACCATTGGTTTATTTAGTGTAACTTCATACTGTCAACGGTGAGTGCTAGTAGCTCTCCAGGATCTCAGACAGAAGTTTTTCCTGTTTCTGGAGCTAAAGTTGCCTATCTAGTTTGGCAGCATACATTCTTGGGTCAAGTTTGTTTGTTTACTTTTACCAACTTGATCTCTCAAACTTATTTCCAACACTATCTCTAGAAGGTATGCTATATTCTTCACAGTAGCTATATTTTTTAAAAGATCCTTTTTTTACAAATGCTTTGATAATAAATTATATCAGAATGGTCAGATTAAACTGCTTTGTAATTCAGCAACTCTCACATAATCTGTACGTGAGGTATGATGTTAAGGGAAGCTTCCTTAATCTGACTGAAAGGAGCTGCAACTTCCAGAATTTCCTACTCTTCTGGGCAGCATTAGGTGGAAGGGAACTAGTTTAAGGGATACCTGATGGTAGGGCTGGAAAAATATATTTGCCGAAACCTTCAGCAGCTAGTTCTTGGTCTCTTGATCTCTCTGCACAAGGGTGTCTTTATTTGGTTCTGTTTAAGATGTTGTTGTTTTTTTTAAATTTCAAAATAGCAAGTGTCCTGATGGAACCTGTGATGGATGCACTTTCCATTTCCTTTGGGAGTCCGTTGAAGCCTGTCCTCTGTGTTCTGCAGAAGATTACCATGCCATTGTCAGTGCCTGCATTGGAGGGATACAGGTAGAGACTTGAGTTCAGTCTCTGGGGCTTCTTCTATTCAAGTGCCTGAGGCCATCAGGTTTTTTTCTTACATTATAGAAAGTTCAGGCCATCTTGTTGTTTAAGAGTCAATTCAGTTGGATTTTTTGCAAGAAACTGAAAGAAATGTTGGTTTTGGGATTTGATGATTAGAACTGCAGGGGGTTATAGGAATAACGTAGACAAATATGAACCTAAAAGTTTGATGTATTTTTTTTTATTGACAGCGGTACCAAAGAAAGTCAAAAGTCATTCTTTTTCTATTCTATTTATCTTTTTTCTTTTCTTTTTGCACCTTTTTTCTTTCTTGATTTTTTTTATTTTCTCAAGCCTTTTCTTTCTTGTCTGTTTATCTTTTCATTTCCTGTTTTTGAAAATTGATGAAGTTTTTCAAAAAAATCAATTCAGAAATTGGAATATTCAGATTTTTGTGCTTGTGCTGCTATTGCTACAGTTGAGGATGAACCTTATAGGACTGCCAATATGACTTTAGCACAAATGCTGCCTATTAATTATTAAACTCCTAATATTCCAAATTTATCAAGACATCAAGAATTGTAGATCCTTTTCACAGGAAGGATAGCCAAAAAATGTAAATATATAATACAGGAAGATAAAGCTTTATCTGATTTGGTAATAGAATTACCAAAGTGTTACCTGAGGCAAGATGGGTGGCCAATAAATTTTATAAATAAATAAATGTTATCGGACATGAACACTGTGCCCTAGAGTCGGACATGACTGAATAGGGAAACTTTTTCCTTTACTATTTGAATTATTTCCCATCCCGCAAAAATAGGAACTTTCTGCTAATACCATGCATGATGTAAATTTTCTGCATTGTTCAGGTCCAGGAGTTCTAAGTTGTGTTTGGTACCACATAGTTATTACATTCACACTTTTCCTTTTGTTTCAAAAATAATAAGTGCTTACCAGATTGAAACTATGACAAATCTGGTTTCCTCACTATACAACATTTAAATTTTCATTTAATTGATTACTGGGCACTGCTAATCATTCAGTAAACATGCATGTAAAAACAAGCAGAGATCCCAAATTGAAAAAGGAAAGAAAAAAAAAATCTTGAAATCCAAACTATGTTTACTTAGAGGGCAAGTGAATTTCAAAGAAATGCATAGGGGTTCAAATTATAAACCTCTTGGGGTAGCCAGTGCTGGACTGAAACATGCCAGAGGATAGTAGGGGAAATGTTCTGGCACACCTGGATGCTGCCAGGTACGGAAGGCTTGTGAAACTCTATTTCAGCAACCATTTTGGTAATAAAGCTCTGATACTTGCTCCTAAACGTGCTTGTGTCCTTCAAGATCCCTGTAGTGTGCCACAATGGTACAGCTGTCATCGTTGTCTTTGACTGTGTTACTGTTTATCAGACTGAAGCTATGAAAGATCTGTTTTCCTCATTATAGCGAACCACCTATGTATGGCGGAAGCCAAAGCTATGCGCCGGAGGCATCCGGCTTCCAGAAGAAAAAGTCAGCATCTGCAAATCCATGGATTTCTGGCTTAAAGTGGGTATCTCAGCTGGGACCTGTGCTGCTGTCCTCCTGACTGTTATGACTTGCTACTTCTGGAAGAAAAATCAAAAGTAAGTTGTTTCACCCCACTTGTCAACAATTCTGACTATGAAACCTTCAATTTAATAGACTCTTTGGGTCAGCAAACCAAAACTTCATTAAAACAGTAAATGATGTCTTTTATACATTTTAATTATTTATGTAATGACATATTTAGGCAGGGATAACGTTATATTATTTTCATAGAGTATGCAAATGATATAAACTGGTGGAAATAGATATGTGAACATCATTTACAGATGTAATTAACATTCAGATTTAATAATGAATTGTCTGAGTGGTAACCTGTCTGTTACTTTGCCTTAAAAAAATTTCATTGTATGTGAAATCCATTGAACCTAGTCTTTAAAATGTAGGGTTTTCTATATTATAGTAGTTTATACAAAGCTCCCATCCTAGTTAATTTTTTAAAACAATTTTGAACAACAGACAATAACAAAAACTGTAAGTCAGTTTCTAAATGTTAATATTTGGTAATGGCCATGTAAAAGTAGGTAAAGTTACATACATGTTAATAATTTGTTTTTATTTTCTAATTGCTTTTTTAAAATTTCAGCCATTACACAGTTGTATTTAATACGTATAATGTATTATATGAATTATGTTAGGCTATCAATTGCTCAGGTATTTATTTGAAGCAACCTAGAAAATTTTTAACAAATAAATATTCCTTGGTTTCTCAAAAAGAAGAGGGGGGGGAGGGAGGGGGGGGGAGAGAGAGGGAGAGGGAGAGAATGAACTATAATGAAGTCCATGTTTAGTGTCTGTAACATCAATTGACACGTGTGTTTCTTTGAAATAGAGAAACCATCATTGTCTTCTCCAGTCTTAGTGCTTTGCAGATGTGTGGCCTTCATGTTCCACCTAACGTAGCCATTGCTGAGAATTCTGGGAGAATCACCTGGTTTGAGGAAGGCTAGATTAGTCTAGTTTAAAAAGAAAACATGCTAAAAAAAGAAGAAGTGGAAAAGACATTGATAGAGTAACCGAGGAACCCAAGGTCTGCTTTACAAGTATAATCCTTCCATCTGATTCTCACATGTCTATATCTTTTTAGGTTAGAGTATAAATACTCTAAGCTGGTTATGAATGCTAGTGCCAAGGACAGTGACCTGCCTGCAGCTGACAGTTGTGCCATCATGGAGGGGGAAGACGTGGAGGATGACCTGCTATTCACAAGCAAGAATTCTTTCTTTGGAAAAATAAAGGCATTCACTTCTAAAGTAAGCTAGGAGGGAAACGGGGAGGGGTGGGAAAGTAGCTTTTATAAGTGTTCAGAGTGAAAGTTCAGACCTTTGATTTAGTTCCCATGTTTATCTAACCC
Source organism: Mimophis mahfalensis (assembly GCA_032468015.1). Taxonomy (NCBI): domain Eukaryota; kingdom Metazoa; phylum Chordata; class Lepidosauria; order Squamata; genus Mimophis; species Mimophis mahfalensis. Next base: position 9,778 of record JANHFR010010320.1, on the reverse strand, counting down.
TGACAGAAGTTTCTTCTGTCATGTTTAACTTTTGAGTCCACTCTAAGTTGCCATGTACATATGTCTTTTTGTAGAAGCCATTTTTTTAAAAAAACTTGTGGCTGTTTGTAATTAATGATCTTGGCTACCATAGGCTGCATACTGTACAAGCCTCATAAGTCAAGCCAATAGAATTGTTTTGAGTGTTTCTCCTCTCCCCTACTAGTATTTCTGGCAGAGATGAGTAGCAAAAGTTAAAAGGGCATTTCCCCATCCATCCCAATAATAAATACCGGTACATTAAATTTTCTAAGATGCAGCAGATCATCACCAATAATAGCTCATGTAGATCTGGCAAAATATTGCAGTGACATCCCTATTATTCTGGGATAAATCTGCGAGTACCGTCAAACCTCAAAGCCTCTCCACATTTACTGCTGTGTTTCCTATTGTTCTAACTTGCATTCTAATTAATGGTGCATTGTCATTTAATGCTTATTTTCTAATGTGGCTATTTGTTTTCCTATAGGCTTCTCTTAGGTACAGTCAGGCATGGCAGGACTCTGTGTGTAGGGCTGTTCTCACTAAACTAAGAGGAAGAATCTTCCAGGTAGATGGAGATCAAATGTAGATACATGTAAAAACAGGCCAGCTAATGGAGGGTGTGCCATAATCAAATGTTACCAGATACAGCACGGTCTGTGCTGTTACCATGCTGTTACCGTGTGACAGCACGGTCTGTGATCTCTGGCTGGGACATAGAAGGCCTATATTGTGGAGAAGGCTAGTCTGTGCCTTTTAAAATCACAAGACTCTCTGTTCTTAGAGTTGAATATCACAATCTCACAAGAGCCTTGGTGGTGCAGGCTGTTAGCATTTAGCCTAGCAGCCAGCCACCTGTAATTAAGGCTCTCACCAGGCTCAAGGTTGACTCAGCCTTCCATCCTTCCGAGGTAGGTAAATTGAGGACCCAGACTGTTGGGGACAATAAGCTGACTTTGTTAAAAATGCTGCTAATAAGCAGGCATATCCTAAAGAATGAAGGCTATTGCTAAGCACATTGAATTGTGCTTAAGATTGTAAGTGGCCCTGAGTCTTCGGAGAAGGGCAGCATATATATTGGATTAACTGAATTGAAACTGAATTGAATCTCTATTTCCATTTGAGGAAATAGTGTACTTGAAGACATCTAATAGTTTAAACTTTTCAAACTTGCGCTCCAGAAGTGTTGAACTCCAGCCTTCAGGAACTCCCAAGAAGCATGGCTGTTAACTTGGAATTATTGGACTTTTAATGCAGTGTAGATGGAAGGGGCAGGATAGGGAAGACTGCACAAACTCGTATTGCAAGTATAGGATTGTATATCTAACTCAAAAAAAGATGTGGAGCCCTGGCCTGTCTCCGGAAGAAGTGACTTCTTGTTAACACTCTTCAGAATGAGACTAATGAGTATTTTATGTTACCTGCTGGCCTTTTGTTCAGATACCTCATCTGGGAATTAGAGCCCAAGCTCTACACTAATTTTCTGCAAAGTTGGAGAACCAAAGCAGAGCATGGTACTTGGCTCTAGATGCTTAAATTCCATGAATGCAATAAGACATGAGAATTTATTTAATATTTAATTCTGCAGATGAAAAATCCTCCTCCCAAATTGTTGGGACTAGCGGGAAACTTCAGTATTTGGGGTTTGCCCCCAATGATGATTCAGCAAAAATATGCACTTAAGTATTAGCAAGCCATTTGTATGCACAGGCAAATGTTGACTGCTTCTCACCTCAAATTTTCTTCTCATCTATTCTAAACCCTACTCATGATTATTTCATGGCACAGGTAACTGTGGGTGTAAAGCCCCTAGTGAGATAAATACTGAAGAGGGGCTTTGCAAAGAGTGGCATTGGACCTAGCTCCTTTACCACTTAGAAGCTTTTACATTCTTCCCATCCTAGGTGCTTCATTTGAAGGCACTGAGATCCATCAGAATTTGCTTCCGCACAAGGGACCTTTAGCACTGCTGAGGATTGTTCCTCTGCAATCCAAGTGTAGGGTTCTCCATTCATATTCACGGGCCATATCCAAATGTTGGTTATTCAGAAATATTATCATTCTGCGTTCCCAACACCACCTAGAATTTAAGCCCTCAGTCTACAAATACCTTCTTTTTTCTTTCAAAAGCAACTTCTGTTAAGCAGTCCTTTACTTAATGTGTTTCCCGTTCATTTCTCTCCTCAGCAGTTCTAAACAGATTCTTAATTAGCTCCTATTGCTTTTTATATTTAAAGCAGTTGCTTGCTCCTTTATTTTTTTATTAAAAATTGCAATTGGGACCATTTAAAACCACAGAAACAGGAACTAAAAACTGAGTAAACAAAACATACCAGAATCTGGAACTGACAACAGATTCATTTTCAATATTTGTAAAAAAATTTTTAAAAATGATGTCACTCTCAAGAAAAGGGATTGTGGGAAGTATCCAGTGCTATTCACAAGCAGCTAAACTGTATCTTTAACTGCAAGCATCCTCAATGGACCCTTCTTTGGCCCCCAGTGCACTGATACCTCCCAGTAGAAGCAAAATCATGTGTGGACATCTGGGGAAGAAACATCAAAAGCAAGTTTCTGGTAAGAATCAGAGAGTCTTCAGTTGCTATTGAATGCTCCTCCCATGTTGGAATATGTTCAGAAGAACATGGAGGCAACTGGTAGAAAAATAATAGACTCACTACGAATGTGTTGGTACTGCATTTATTGAATTCTCAGCTTGCCTCAGCTCTGAAGTAAGCTGCCTGGGTTCTCTGGAAGATATAGTCCCTGTACATCTGAAACAGGTGTACAGTTCCTATACACTGGAAACACTTGTTTCACCATAAATTATTATGGGAGCCATTCTCATGTTCTGTGAATATATGGAGCAGGATTGCATTGTTTGCCCTTTCCATGTCACTAAATAAAGGATTATTGGCAACATTTGACCTGATTCCTATAAAAATAGGACTCTGAGTGACAAAGTATACAATATCTTCGTGTATTCTAGTTTTATTCACATCTCCTTTCTGTGTTATCTTTAGAGAACATCTGATGGTTTTGATTCTGTGCCCTTGAAGACCTCCTCTGGCACCACCGACATGGATCTTTAGAAGTGGTTTGCCTCTCCCATACCTTTCCTGGAGAAGGCTTTGGGAGTTCTCCTTGATTAATACTGGCACTTTGATGAACTTGCCATGTGGCCTTATTGGAATATCTTTTAACTTCAGCTTCTTACTGTACTTTTTTAAGTCAAACATTTTAACATTCCTCCAAAAACAAACTGTGCCAAATATAATTGTGCTTTTAAAATTATGTGTAGATGTATATTTGTATGTTTATTGCATACATTGTGCCCTCTTTTGTGATACTGCCCCCCCAACACACATATAGTTGTTTTCCACAGTAAAGCACCTATTGCACCAAAAGGTCTTTGTGTTAAGAAGAATGTGTAAAATTGTAGTGTAAAACTTTCCATCTGCTTTTTGTAGCTTGCTACAAACATCACTCCTAAGGAAGCTAGTATAACAACAGTCACATCAAACAATTTGCCTCTCTAAAGATATACTGTACTGTTGAAGGACTCCTCAAAGCAGGCCTATCTTTCCCTGTCAGGATACCTGGCTATTCTGCAATTGTTTCTATTTTCAGTTCTTTTATTTTAAAACAACAGGGCAAAATATCTGCATTAACCTTTTCCAAGACTTGAAAATGCTATTATTTGCTTTGTTAATCACCCTTCAGGAAAATGCATTATGGTGAAGGACTTGTGCTGCTGGCACAACTATCATGACAGTAGCATATGTGAAGCTCCATGGCCTAATGAGGTTTCTGCCACATCATGCAACTCAATCAGATTAGGATTCCAGGTCGCATTCCTAAACTCTTTGAGTTGTAAATATTATAACTATGACTGCAAAGATAAAGAAAAACCTTTAGCATAGCAAACCAAAATCAGGATATTACATATTTGAAAAGTTCTGTATCACATCTAAGGGTAGTGGAATAGCTTTTAGAAACATGTTTCCAACTCTGAATTCAGATGTCCATTTTAAACCCATTCTCACTTTTTGTAGGAAACTGTTGAATCTGTTTAATATTTCAGGCCATTTTCCTGCCCTGATTCCACCCAGAAAAGCTTATTCTATAGAACAGGTTCCTGTACATAAGTTCCTCTTCTGATTTTCTTCCTGTTTTCAGTGCCTTTTAAATTTTAAAGAGCTTCTCCAATCTGGCACGCTTCAAAGATATTGGGGTTGTAGTTTGACATAGCTAGAAGTCATTGGATCATAGAAGCTGCCTTAATTTAATTAATACATGAATTATTTTAAATGAATACTTAAGAGCCACAAAGGACAATGCAGGAGATCTGAAAACAAGGCCTGGTGACATGAGCTTCAACTGTATGTTAAATGACTTATGAGTGTTAACATCATGAAGATGGCCCAAAATAACATGACTATTTTGAGTTCAGGTATTCTGTTGTAATTTTATCTTGATATTATTCTCTTTCAGAATTTTTCAGAGCAACTAGCTAGAAATTATGTCCTTTATTACACTTGGAAAGGACTAACAATTTGGGATTCCGGCATCATCTAATAACTGGCAATTGCCAAGTTAAAATTGACTGATTTTGTTGCTTTGTTTATTTTGGCAGATTAGAATAACCTTCAGGGTTCTGTTTGCAGTTAAACAGAGGAATATACAAAAAACAGGTTCATTTTTTGACAGTATACTTCTCTACCTCAGAAATAATTCCCATGGAATCAGTAGGGCTTTCCTCCAAGTAAAAGATCTCCCTCAGATTCCTCTGAATGTCCAAAGTAAAAAAGTAAAAAGAAATGCAGTACTTTTTCAATATAAAGTATCCCCGAATATAGATTGCTATCCACATTCCACTTTAAACATATCTTGAAAATAGTAAATCCATTCTTATAGAGTGCTTGAAAAAATGGTAACTAGCTACTACATGATTTTAACAGTCAATTTTTTGTTGTTTTGTTTAAAAAAATGTTTAACCAAGCCTTCCCAATCAAATGTTTTTAGATGTATTGGAAACACAGCAAATATCACTTCCAGCCTGTATACCAGGATGCTGCTGCTGACAGCAATGGGAGTTGCATTCCACCACATTTGAAGGATACAATTTTGGGGAAACTTGGTTTAAGCCATTTTTGCCAAAGCAGTTATCAGGACTATTATATTGTTTGAAATGGATTACATTGATTGGGATACAGCAATGCTAGTTCAAGACAGAGAACCAATATTGCTTTAAAATGAGACAAGCTAAATGCTTTTACTCTATAAATAGTTCTTAAGTACTAATGCATGATAAAACTGAAAAATACCCTAAGGATCAGTATACTTTGCAGTTAAAAGGCCTAATAGCTGTTGCTCTGACAGTAATTGAAAAAAATTGAGACTGTGACAGCCTCTTAAAAATGATATAGAGATGAGAAGGCAGAAATTGCTCTGAGAGTATAGTTATCAGTTGTGCTTTCTTACCCAGTAGGAAACTGTACAACCTGATCTGAATGAATCAGTTGTTGCTAGTTGCAATAATTTGAGACATTCTATACAATTTGCAATATGTAAAGTTAAATGTAGTTTCTATTATGGCTTGCCAGTTGTTTGATAATATCTATAATAAAAGCCATATTTTGGAACACATTTGGTAGGAGAAATTCATTTTATGCAGTAGTTACAAACCTTGCAAGCCAGAGTGATTGTTGGCATAATAACATTAACTGCTAGAACGTACGGTATCTTGTAATGGAAGGCTGCCCTAGTACGTGGACTGGTTTTCCCCAGCTGGACTTTAGTTATTTAAGCAATAAATAAAAGCAAATCTTGTTTAGGATTACCAAATCAATTTGGCATCGAGTTCCTGATTCTTTTCTAGCTGCCTATGTCAGAGGATGTTCCAACTTATTTATTTTGCTGAAAAATGTACACAGGAAGGAAGCCAGAGGTAACCTAATATTGGAAGGATGAGAAATTGGGACTTTAAGGGACACTAAAGAAAAAGTACCCTTTGATATTGCCAGTTGTGGAAATTGAACTGCTACTCTAGCACTGTATAACACCCAAGTATTCTGGAACTGACAAGATGATTTTTTAAAAATATTGTATAGTTTGCTCAAACTAATGCTGAGAAAAGCAGCACTCTTTTCTTTTGAAAATCTCCATGCAAAAGTGCTTGCCTGAGAAGATTATGCTCATGTAATACAGTAAGATATTATGGGACAAATTTGCCAGTGGCTATGAGGGTAGCTGAGGAGAGTTTCTTATTGCTGAGGACAGGACGATTTCTTTTTTAGTTTCAAATGAAACCACAGGCATAAGGAAAGGCAGGGGTGGTGTTAGGCTAGCTAGAATATAGTATAGTTTGTAATAACAAAGGATATCTAAGTGGGCCTATATGCCCCAATTTAGGTTTAGATTTAGATTTATTGAGGCTTGTATGCCGCCCTTCTCCCGAAGGACTCAGGGTGGCTCACAACAATTAAAAAACATCAAAATACAAATGTTAAGAAAAGATTAAACACCAAACTCCTATCCAAATTGAATAGGACTATAGTTTCAACCTCTGTTTCTTTTTTTTAAAAAAGGAGGCCGCTTAAATTCAAATCATATTCAGAACAACAAAACCATCACTTGTATTAAAACATACATTAACAGAATTGTTCAGTGTTCCTAATCAATTCCAAAGAGAGGCTCTGGAGCATAAGGGAATGTAGATATAGCACTAGTGTAGGACTCCTTAAAGCAGGATTTCTTACATTGTGTGGCTGTGGGAGAAGCTTTTGGGCAACTGCTTTAATGGATCATAGATGGAGGTGGATCTATATACCTGCTAATTTCAGAGCATCACTTCTAAATAATTTCAAAATCTTAAATTTAATGTTCCTATTATGAACATCATCAAAACATGATGTTTCAGTAACTTAACTATAGAGGATCAGAAGGGAAAGAGGCTGCACCACTAATAATGGGGACATGGCTGCAAAGCTATTCTTAAAAATTATGTATTTCTAAATGGTGTCATTTTCTTCTCAGTTTGGAAAATTAGATGTGTTGTGAAAGTAATGTTTTTTTTTTTGTAAAAAAGCCAAATACTAACCTTGTAGGAAGCTTAGTGATAGCAGCAGTCCAAACAAAATAGCATACTTGAAGCTTTCCTTTGGATTTGTGTATGAAACAACATAATTGATCACATTCAGTGACACTATGTTGCTGAATATGTGTTTTGACACAAGGAGGGAAAAACGACTTGGTCCATTTAATGGTATCAGTGGTCATTAAATATATGAATAGCTCATATATAATAAACACAATACCAAATCAGAATCTGTAAACATTGTGGTTTGTTGAACAAGCCATAACTCTCTGATTATATTAAATGCTAAGCCATACTGGATGCAAACACACATCATATAAACAAAAAAACAGACAGACACAAACCCCTCACCACATTATGGCTTTCCTACTATGTGTAAAAGCCATTTAATTATTCCATAGTAGAGCAGTGAGCAATAGGACTATTCTTTTTTAGAAGTATGGAAATAGACCTTGAACAGCAGCCATACTACTTAAGATTCAGAAATGCCCTTTTTTTTAGACTTTTCTAATATTTTATCAAAAGATATTAATGCTAGAATGTTGTCCACTGGTTAAGTCTATTTATTATTACTTAATGTTACCTACTATAGAGGCTGGGGAACATGCTACCATATAGCATCTAGATTTTCTGATATGTCATCGATGAGAATGTGGCTCAACTGTAATTCACATGTTTGTAAATTTCATTTCTGTAAGACAGGAAAAATACTTTTGTCTATTTAATAGCATAACAGCATTACTGTTTTCTATTGTTGTGATTTATTATGCTAAGGGATTTTTGCTTCCACAACATTTTTGTATATGTTTGGGGGTTTTGAAAGAAAGTGTAATCTTTTTAATATATGATCAATAATATGTCAGATATTTTATTATTCCAGTAGTAATCTTTAAGGACTTTTCAGAGCATGGATGAATAATAAAAATGCTATTCAGGGACTACAATATGATACATTTCTTAAAAATATGACAATTTTTGCAATGCTGTATAAAATTGATTTAATTATAGTTATAAACCTGTGGGGGAACTTTTCCGCCTTGTGATGATAAACTGCAGCTTATTTTGTTCTATGTGCATAATGGGTTGGATTCTATTTATAAGGTCAATACAATTTTATAATTAATGGAGACAACATTGCATGTGGATTTTTGATTAAGGACTAATGTACAGTTATGTCTTTTGATGTGAGTTGTCACCTTTTTGGTTCATTTTAGATGAACTAAAAAAAAGAGAGACCAAGAAAAGCTTCTGATCTCTATTTAATCAACTTTTATAATTTGTTTATTATTCAAACTATAGAAAATAAAACAGGAGCTGCTCTACTATCTTACCTAACAATGGGTCGTAAGATCTCAGGTTTCTCTGGGCCTATGTAAATGAAGATGCCATGGCTAGTGTCTTTTATTTGGAAAGTGCACCTGTTATTGCACAGTTCTGATCAACCCAACTTGAAGGTAACTTGAGAAGAACTAGGAGCAAAAAGACAAAACCAAAACATAGAAGATATTTTTTGACTCCACCATTCTCCAGAGGTGCTTTTTGTAAAAAGCCAACTGGACTTTCTTAGAAAGAAACATGACCAGGATGATTTGAGAATCTCCACAGACATTTTTCCAATGATGCATTGCACTGTCATCTCTATCTGGAAGGGAGAATGCTAGCCTGTGGAAATCTGAGAAATAGCTGAGAAATAATCAGGAAAAGCTGGGAAATAATCAGAACATCAGAAATAATCCTCTCTGTAAAATATTTAACATTATACATATGCTAGAAACCTATGTTCTAATACATTTTTGGATTAATTGCATGATAAATGATACTGGAATGGGTATACCATTATTCATTTTCATGGTGGCAGTATCTGGAATGAAACATTCATAAATCACCTTCACAACAGTTCCTGTCTAAACCTACAACAATGTTCTACAGTATTTGGTTTTCAAGTACAATGAAACCAACCAAAGGCAGGTTAGATCTAATGGCTGGCTGGCAGGGGTACTCATCCTGCGGCTGCTCAACCACATAACTACTTGTAGCAGTCCTGGCCAGCAAACAGAGAAGAGCTGGGAGTTACAGCTCAGCAACATCAGAGCATAGGGCTGCAGATTGCCCTTCCTAGACCTTTCTGTGGATTTCAGAAGATGATATACAATTAAAATGTCTGATCATCCTGATTCAGTTTACACATTTATTGCATAGCATTATATTGTACAATTTACACCTTTTTTGTATAGTGACAGAGGCTTTATAAAATGCTTGCAGTTACAGTCTTAAAGTATCAAAAGTCCAGGGTTCCTCAATTACATTCTTATATAGTCAACTAGCTGATAACCCGGCTTCACCCAGAGTAGCTCTATCGGTCTGTAGCTCTATGGGACGGACCCTGGTCTCTTGTGCAACCTTGCACATCAGAGGGAGCCCCCTTGTGGAGTACTGTGATGCCACCAGCGCAGCACTATTTTTAGAGGACACAAACCCCCGAGGGGTGCTAGGGCTGTCTCACCCCCACAGTGTTTGTTCTCAGAGGGTAAGTTATTTGTGTACCAAATTTGGTTGAAATTGGTCAAGCCGTTTTACACATACCCACATCCTTTTTTAGATAGATAGATAGATAGATAGATAGATAGATAGATAGATAGATAGATAGATAGATAGATA
>JANHFR010010318.1:6454-20558 GCA_032468015.1 Mimophis mahfalensis | reverse complement strand
TGGTCTTCCAACGTGAGGCCTGCATCCAGGAGGACCCCCAAATTGCACGCCCTATCTACAGGGGGTAACACCTCACCTCCTGTAACCTCACCAACTGAAAATTGCTTTCAGTTGATCTCTAGGTCCCTGAATATAATGTAGGAATCTGAATTTTACTTTGGAAATCCAAAGCTGATTGTCTTTATTAACTATTAGTTAAAAATCAGTAAGGCAGGATAGTAGTTTTGACCAATACAAAAAAAAAATAATGAGTTTACATGAGTGTAAATATAGCACCTGTTTGCAACTTTTTAAAATAAAGCAGATGCATCTTTTATTGGATCATGTGGAGCTGCAGGAGTTAGCTAAACAAACCATGGAAAAGACTTAGCTGCTTTAAAATGTTTACAGACAGGTGCTACATTTGTTCTCTTGTGCCCATTGATGCCCGTTTTGGGACTGAATGCAAAGTGTATTCAGCAAATTCTTATCACTTTGTAGTATATAAGGATGTAGGAAATTTGCAGGCATTGTAGCCTTTCACAAAGGGCATTTTTAATGAAAAAGTAAAATATAGTTGATTTAAATGAGAGCAAACAAAAAAATGCATCAAAGGTTATTGCTTCCAGTGTAAACAAAACTAATAGTTATAATTTTTGGAAAAGTATGTCCTTTAAAATGACAATAGGCTTTGTTAAAAATAGTATTATGTTGGTCAGTTAAGTATTTCTTTTCAGTTTATGAGAAAAAGCATGAAAAATTTCATGCTTCTTTCCCAAAAGCTACCTTTGCAATGATATAAGGTTCCATTTGTAATTAATGTTTCATGAAGATACCCACTGAAAATGATATATACAGTTCTTTCTCCTACCATAGTTTGGGGAAAAAAATAATTAAATGTGTTATTTCAGCAAAATAGGTGAAAAGGCACTCTGAAGAAATTTTCTTTTATAATTAAGGTCCTTGTTTTTCTTGAGGCTTGCTTGTTTTTGCAAATACTATAGAATTTTGAAATCCTCCTTCCTCAAGAATGTCTCTCAACCTGAATCTTTTTGTAGGCATTCCTCTCTTTAACAAAACCAGAAATTCAGTAGAACACTTTCCATTACAGGTGGTCCTCGATTATTGAGCCCCAAATTTCTATTCTAAGCAAGACATTTTTAAAGTGACCTTTGCCTCATTTTGTAACCTTTCTTGCTACAGTTGTTAATCACTGCAGTTGTTAAATTAGTAACAATTAAGTGGATCTGGCTTCCCCGTTGATAAAAGTTTGCAAAAGGTGATCGCATAACCCTGAGACACTGCAGCCATAATAAATATTAATCAGTTGTCAAGCCTTTGAATGTTGCTCATGGGAATGTTGCAACCATTATGTCAGCGACAGACAATTCTTCCAGAGGTGTGGATCTTTGAGAATCATGCAATCAAATAAACGCGAAAACAAAGCTAGGAAAAGCAAACTTTAATAAAGAAAATAAAGTAAAAAACACTGGCTACATTGTGCTAAGATAAATTGCGTCTTGCCACTGATAAGAACAAAGCACAGAAGACAAAAAGGAGGAGTTCACAGCAGAAGTTTGCTCTCCCACCCTAAGGAATGTGGATTTATCCAAAACATAAACCACGTGTAGGTAGTCACCATAGTCACCATAATGACAGGAAAGTGAAAGGGGCCCATCTCCCGCAAGTGAAGCTTAGTATTATATGTTTACAATAAATGAAGCCTGGCTAACAAAACCGTGACACATTATAAGTATCAAAAATGGTCATAAGTAACTTTTTTCATTGATGATGTAACTTCAAAAGGTTATTAAATTAACTGTTGTAAGTTGAGGACTATCTGTAGGAATGCAACATCATTCCATTCCCCAGATTAGATGACCACATTATTCCATCATAACATCTATCAAGTATGTGTTGCTTCTGTATTATATACATTTGAAATTGTTCACTTGATCATTTGTCAGAAATACTTTTCTTTCATGTATTTTCAGAGTTTGCATTCGTTCTCGTTGTTGGGATGCCTGTATGGTGGTAGATGGAGGAACTTCATTTGAATTTAATGATGGAGCAATAGCATCAATATTAATCAATACAGAAGATGCCCTGCGTACTGTTTTGCTAGAAGACTGAAGACATCGTTGAGAGTATTCAAAATTCTTCACAAAGAAATGAGCTGCATCAATTCAAATGTGAAAATAGCTCTTTACAGATATTTGGGAAACAAAGATTGAAATGACTTCCTTTTTTTTTTGTTTCTGAATAAGAAACTCCTGGAAAAATCAGTGTTTTGCCATTTATAGCATCTTGTAATATGAAATATAATTGGTTTGTATCTCAGACCAACCAAGTTATTAGCCCTTAAAAGCTTGATTCCACAGAATGCTTTTCAGATGAAGTTGGAGTCAAATACAATTGATATTAATATTAAACTGTAAACTTCAATGGAAGTAGTATACTACTGATTCAGTAAAATACCTTGGAACTCTTTCAGTTTTTAAAGCAAATAATATAAAAGTTAATCTAAAGATGTTTGGTCATACATACTTCAGTGTGGTATCCAAGAATTTTTAATAATACTTTTGTATTCCGAAAGAACTTTAATTTTTTTAAATTCTCCATGTTTGAATTAGGATTCATTACTGTTCTATTACAATGTAATATTCATACTTCTACCGCAAACCATGTTTCTATTTTCCATTGCATTTCTCATCTCATACCAAACTGGCTATTGTATTCCCAGTATTCCCCCATCCCATACGAGTACCAAGCATGTAGACTTAAATAGAATTAACTGGCCTGCTCGTGCTTTGGATAGGCCTACCACAAGAAGAAATAATGATGCAGTTGAAGGTTGGCTATCTTAATTGTTTGTTCTACTCCCAAGGGCAGGTGCTCCATTAAGTAGGTTCTAACATAGCAAAATGCACACTATCATTCCTTTAAAAATTTAACTCTGTATTTGTGTTAGGAGTATAATAATCTTTACCTATCAAGTGCAGAAATATTCATGCATTTTGAAAGCTACTTGTTTTCGCAGCCTCTAAAGCAGTGTTTCTCAACCTTAGCCGTTTGAAGATGCAACGCTGGCTGTGGAATTCTGGGAGTTGAAGTCCACGCATCTTCAAACGGCTAAGGTTGAAAAACAGTGCTCTAAAGCATATGCATGAACAGTTTCAAGATAATGGGAACATTTTGTTCACAATAGTGTACGAAACCCAATGTTACACAAACAAGTCCAACAGTGTGTTTCCACTCAGGGATAGAATCTTCTCCTTTGCATTCCTCCCAAATCATTTCTAGAAGTTTCCCCTAGTCCCCAAGAACTTTGTGCCTGGGAGGTGCATCATGGAGAGATTTATTTGACCCTTTCCTAGTTCTATCCAGAGAAACTGTTTTTCTTACAGAATTGAATTCCTCTCCTCCCATTTTTTGACACATACTTGACAAGTTACAGAAGTGTGTGACCACTGCCAACCTCTTTCCCTTTGTTAATTTCAGGTAGCTGTTGTATGCCGTCTTTGCAAAGATAGTATTCAGCAGTATATTAGTTTACATTACTTATACCAGGATATTTTGCAGATTGGCTGCCACTAAAAAGAACCATTCTTGCTGGTTTTGATGACATTTTGAAAATGTTACAGAATGCATTAGCTGCTTATATTTGAAACATTAACAGTTAACCTGCAGTGTGAGAGAACTAAATGATGAATCCTTTTTCTAATTACAAAGTATTGCAAATTATATCTTCAGGGCTTAACATGAAGAGTTCAGAAAATTGAAATTCAGTTTTACAAAGGTTGTGTTCAATTTGCAATACCAGAACAATAATAAATCCTTTAGAAGACAAAGTAACAGCGAGGGAAAAATACTGAAATATACATGCCAGGCTTTTATCATGGAAAGCTTCTAAGTCTTTCAGTAAAAGTGTGAGATCATCTGTTCACATGACTGTGATTTTAGCTATTAGGAAGCTGAAATGGACTTTTGTTTCAAGTAAATATCTTTAAAACACGAGTGAAATAAAACCAGGGTGGATATGCTTTGTAATTGTTAGCTTAAAATTAAGGAAGTTGTAAAATGGGTTCAATGTACTCAGTGTTTGTTTTGTGACCTTCAAGTTCTACAGTTGACACATTGTTAATTTGGGAGTACCGGCAACATGAATATGTTTTCTTCCCCAAAATGCTGAACTATTTGTGTTTAAGTCTTGGTTCTCTCTGGTGGGTTTCCCAACCTTTCTAGATCAGCGGAAGCATGTGTAACGTTGAGGCCATGCCAACATCTGCCTTGCATTGTGACTGTTCACAGGACGACTGCCTTGACAACCTTAGCCAGTCATCTGCAAGAAGGCAAACTGACAAAGATGCTTGTTTGTGGAGGTGTGTAGGCATTTCCAAGGAAACACTTGGCTGCACTTGCACACTTTCCAGATTGCCTATATGACTCGTGTGCCACTAAGAATAGGTAAAGATGATACTCGAGATTGACTCTTCGCTATGCAACTTCCTTGGTGTCTCTTTTATTAAAAACAAAAAAATTAAAGCAGCCAGAATTGAGTGCTAAGGGAGATGCCCATGGCAAACTTTTGTTAGGACTTACTAAATATCTGAACGGAACTGTGTTCTCATCACAAGTGGATCATGTTGAAAATTTATGTCCTGTTTTCTTAAAATTATGCCAGTGGCGAAAGGTTAAGAATAGTACCATTGTCCATTAGATAAAAAGACAATAAATAAAAAGATGCAAGGAGAATCTGTCCTTTGAAATGATATGATCTAAAATTTGGGTTTTACTTGCTATTTCGTACAGCAGTGTTCTTAAATGCCTTTTTAAAGAAAAAGCAGAGGAGGATATCATAGTGGGCTTTTTGAGTCCTGCCAAAGATTTTTTTAAAAAGTGTTCTTTGGGAATAAGAAAACTTCCTTATCATCTGGCTCATGCCATCTGGGCCAAGAGCTGACATTTGGGGGAATAAAAAATTCACACTAAATGCCAAATCTGTTTGATATCACATCAGTCTTCATACCGGGGGTCTTCAACCTTAGCAGCTTTAAAATTTGTGGATTTCAACTCCCAGAATTCCTGAGCTAACATAAATGGAGGAGGAATTCTGGGAGTTGGTCCACAAATCTTAAAGCTGCCAAATTTGAAGACCTTGGTCTCACAAGTGTGCTGTGAGGGCTTCCTTTTATCTGTCCTGCTACTGGCCAGTCAGGCAGCAGTGGGAAGGGCTTGTGAACTGTAGGCAATTAGCATTTTGACTCTACAATGGAACCTCGGGTTGCGAATGCAATCCGTTCCAGGATTGCGTTCGTGACCCGAATTGGTCGTGCCCTGAAGCAACACTTACTGTGCATGTGCAGGCAATTCTGCGCATACGCAATGGGAAAATGGCGCAGAAAGGAAGCGTTACATATCATTTTCTGTTCAGAAGCCGAGTTTTGGATCGTAAACTGATCCAAAACTTGGCTGGATTTTCGGGTTGGAACCTGAACCGAAGCATTTGCAACCCAAGGTTCCACTGTATTTAGTACATTTTGAAAGGGTCATCTTTTTTTTTTCAGTCACATTTTGAGAGGATAAAAATGTTTCTTTGTTTGCACAGTATGCTTTACCGAGGAAAGGTGCTTGTGGGCTACAGAAAACTCACTCTTAACCCTCAAATTGCTAATGTTCTGGACCTTCCTGGTGATGCAATTAAATGTGCCAAATGTGCTCTTTGTTTGATGAGCATTCAAGTAACAATTGAGTGACAAACAATAGATTTTCTGGCCATAATTAACAGTAATGAAAATAGGGTGGAAACAAGACAGTCTTTAAAAAGATTGTTCTAAAGAACATGCCTTTAAACCATTTTTTTTAAAGAAGCAAATATTGATGTGTCAAAAATAGTTGAATGTGCACAAATTAAACTCAATACAATTATGCCTTTTTTCAAAATTGTTTTATTTAAAATAATGTATGCTGTGGTTAGTAAATTAATAAATGAATTTTTCTTGCTTTTTTTAACTGCTTTGTATGTCGCTGACATTTACCATAACAGGAAATACATTTTAGAATGTTAAATAATCTGCACTTAGAATGTTAAATAATCTGTGCACATCTTTATAAAATCTTGTAGATAATAGGACTTAATTTTCTTCTTAAATATTGTATGATTAGGGCCACAAGAGAATTAGGAAAAAGGATACTTCATAGTAATTTTTCATATATTATAGTTCATTTAGAACTAATGCAACTACAGTATATTTCCCCTTTGAGTCTTTCATGTAGCAAAATTAATATCCTGTTTCATGAAAAAAAGCAGGTTGCAATTATGTTTTGGTCCTTGGATTTCCCTTATTGATTTTAAGGGCATTGATTTCCCTTTTAAGGGCACTTTAGTTATATTTTAACTAGACACTTTTATCTTGCTACTACCTTCTCAGCAGAAAAAATAAGATGTATGGGAAAATATGGAGACTTTGAAAAACACAATTTTATGATTTGGGTATAAGTTATTTTTAATGTTTTGAAAAGATCGTCAATAACAGCAGGATTAGGATATATTTATTTGTATTGTGCCTTTATTTTTTAATTTGCATTCTATATGTAGTATGGGAAATCTTCTGTTAATGACCTGTTCATTGTTTGAATTTAAAATGGTGTTGAACAAATGGTGGTTACGGTCAGCCATCTACTAGCCCTGCTGTCAGGTGATTGTAATCTAGGCACTTGGCAAACAACTTGCTGTGGTGTTGTGCAATAACACGATTGCAATTTGCACTTTCCCTGCTGGCTCCCCACAAGTACCATTTCCCCAAAAATACAACCTACCCGAAAGTAAGTCCTAGCTTGATTTTTACATGTTGTCAGAGAACAAGTCAGGCGTTCAGGCAGGAATAAAGAATAACGCTGGGAAACCAGGTTGGCACTCAAGCCTTTATTATTATTCTTCACAGCACAGAACTTCTCTGAAAAGGGTAATCCTCCTAAAGACAGCGTTGGGAGCAACTGCCTTCCAATGCTGTTCTTAAGTACAGAATTAAATACCTCCCTGGCAGCCCCACCCACAAAGGAAACCCCAAGAGCCTTCTGGAATGTGCAGGTCCATCTGGCTCCTTCCAGACACCCCTTCTAGAATTATCACCCTGCTTCCCTGGACCTTCCTGACGCTTCCAGCCACACCCCTCCCCCCAAGCAGTCAAGCCAAGCCACTGTAGGAGCCACCTCTAGAGTAGGACTCTACAGCTGTTGCCCAATCCTGCCGGCACTTGCATGAATAATCACGCAGCTGCTGTCAAAATGCAGGAATGGAGTAACTGGTGGGAGGAAGGCTGTTGCCCAGTCCTGCCAGTACTTGCAGGAGTAACCATGCAGCTGCTGACAGAATGCAGGAGCCTCCTCTGGAGTAACCACGCAGCGGGAGAAAGACAACACTAGGGCAACAGGTGACCGGCCTCTCCTATGGCAAGTCAGGCATAGGCTTGACACATGTACACCTACCCCCAAAATAAGACCTAATTAAGATCCTGCCCACTCCAGAGTACACAGGTAAAAAGCTAGGGTGGGGGTTGGGGCTGCCCTACTACTTACCTTTGGACTGTTGTAGGCAAGCCTTGTATACCCCAACATCTGCCTTGCCAGCTCATTTCTTCTGCAGCCGGCAAGGCTGGCAAGACTTTTCTGGTCTCTGTAGCTGATAACAAAGCTCTGGATTGATCCGGAGCTCTGTTATCAGCTGCAGAGGCCTTCAGAAAAGCCTTGTTGGCCATAGAAGTAGTAGTTCCTGAAGGCCTCTGACTGCGAGGAGGCTGGGGGTAAATGCACACAAGTGAGGTTAGTCAGTAGATGACATCCCCTGAAAATAAGACCTAGTGCCTTTTTTGGGTGGCAAAAAATATAAGACAGGGTTTTATTTTGGGGAAAACACGGTAAATTCAGTGGGCAAACCAGCGGGGAATGTTGCAAGTTATTCTAGCAAGTATACCCATGTGTGTGCTTTCCCCCAGCCCCTCTGTATTCGAGCCATGCTTTGTTGGCTAACTGCTCATGCTGTGCCCCCCCAGCCACCCACATATTACCCCACCCTGTCTCACCCAGCAGCAGCCGCGACTTACCCTGTCGGCCAGTCTGTCTGGGACTTCTTGCTAACTACCCCACTGACTGCTTGCGGGAAGCTGGCAGGAAGTTGCAAGAGGTGCTCACTTAATGAACCACAAGTCTCGCTTAACAGGCAACTGGGTCTGCAGAGGTTGCTGTTGCTAAGCCTTGCAGTCACATGACATTGTGCTGTACAGTAACATCTCTTAGTGACAGAAATTCCAGTCCCAAGTGTAAGGAATATTGTTGCTAAAACACATTGTAAGCCGCCCTGAGTCTTTGGAGAAGGGCAGGATATAAATGGGATTAAAAAAAAAAAGGAATATCTGTGTAACAGCTAGCAACATGTAGCTGTGTTGTTGTACTCAGTGACTATTGAGATATGAGACAAGAACTGCCAGGGCTGTGATCTAAACAGAAAATTAATCTATGATGTTGTTTCCAGGACTTGTGAGATGAAGGCCAGAATCTTAAGTATATCCGCATAAATACACCCTACTCCCTCCAAGAACAGCAACAACAATAGGGATGGATAAAACAGAATATGAACATTTGGACAAGTTTTATTAACTAAGACTACTTTTTAAAAAAATATTTCTACAAAGAGAGCGTGCATATTGCATGGTAACTATTTGCGCATGATTAGCGTTCCTTGAATAGGCCTCAGCATAAGTCATGGAACATAAAACATAAAAAAATACAACTTGTAAAATACTCGATAGCATTTGGTCATAAACTGATAAAACCAGGTCAGTAACTGCAAATTGTGAGGTTAAAACAGAATGCCAAGAACTCCACAGTGAAGACGGGGGAACTCAAGTTGCCGTTGGTAGAAGTCAAAGAGTCTTTCAAGATGTATTAAACCCCAGCCAGATTTCTCAAGTTCAGTTTGCATGGGATTCCCCAAATCTCTTGGTTCTTTTTACAGCCAAGGGTCGGTCTTGCAATAGGTGAAAAATAGGAGGTATTGATCTTTATATGAGGAAGCGTTGCCTTTAAGAGCTGTAGGGAATTAGCAGTCACTATTCCAAAAACTTGCAGCGTTTTGAGTGTAGCAATTTCACCAAGTTCACTAAAAGAAAAAAACGCAACAAAATAATTCCTTTAATTTAGCTAGTGTGATTTTTCATGGGTTCAGTACTGAATGATTGGCAGCACATCTCAGAATAACAGCGGTGACTTAACTATTTTTCTCTAAATTCAAGGGCGTGTTGAAAACCATGCCATAATTTAATACTTCTGTGCATTCTATAAATACTAAGTTGTTTGCAAGGGTGTTTTATTCCAACATACATTTAGACGGCAGTTTACGGCATTTAAAAATTGAAAGGACCCATTTTATAATTAAAACCGTTTAAAATTAATTAGCTACTTGATCAATTCCTTTTCTATTTGTGACCCCCTGGACATAAACAGCACTGCAAATTATCTTTTTATTACATATATATGCCCGTGTCCTTGACTTGCAACCACAACCGGGACCAGAATTTCTGTTGATAAAAGCAGTTAATTGAGTCGCATCTGTTTTTACAACCTTTCTCTTGCCATGGTTATTAAGCAAATCAGTACAGTTCCTGAGTGGATCACATGGTCACTAAGCCAATCCAGGTACCCCACCCAAGGCACCCCACTGGCTGCATATTGGAAGCTGGCTGGGAAGGTCACAAATGCTTATCATCTGACCCCAGAAATACGTACCATCCAAAATTCTGATCACATGACCTGGGGGTGCTGTGACAGCCATAAAAGTGAGGACCAATTGTAAATCAGTTTTCAAAACTGTTGTAACGGAACGATTGCTAAATGAATGGTTGTAGCTGAGGACTATCTATCTATCTATCTATCTATCTATCTATCTATCTATCTATCTATCTATCTATCTATCTACCTACCTACCTACCTACCTACCTACCTACCTACCTACCTACCTACCTACCGTATAGTAAAACCTCAGTTCGCAACCACAATCTATTCCTGGACTGCGGTCGCGACCCGATTTGATCATACTCTGAAGCAGCATTCACTGCGCATGCACAGAAGGCAAAACGGCATGGAAAGGAATCTTTCCACTCCATTTTTTGTTCGCCAACCGAATTTTGCATCGTGAACCGATTCAAAATTTTTGTTTGGGAACCGAACTGGTTGCAAACAGAAGCGTTTGCGAACCAAGGTTTCACTGTACTATAAAAGTACCCCAGTAACCACTGTACACGTTCTCCAGTTTGGTTATGCAGTTTAAAGATGTGTTGTGCCTCACCTTTGAGGAATTTACCCTAATAAGTAGTTAAGTGATAATTTTAAGTTATCTACAATGATAACCACGCATCTGCTTTATAATAGTC
Organism: Mimophis mahfalensis; assembly: GCA_032468015.1. Lineage (NCBI taxonomy): Eukaryota > Metazoa > Chordata > Lepidosauria > Squamata > Mimophis > Mimophis mahfalensis. The sequence goes on along the minus strand of JANHFR010010318.1, from coordinate 10,152 downwards.
TCTTAGCTTCTGTCAGCAATCTGATGAGTGGAAGAACAGCAAATGTTTATGGAGCTTCTCAGTCATCCAGGTCATGGTTGTCCCAAAGGTGCTTTTTCAAGAGGCAGCTGGACTTTTGAGTTTTTATTTTTCTTTGAAGACATTTTGTTTTCTCATCCAAGAAGCTTCTTCAGCTCTAAAGAAGCTTCTTGGATAAGAAGCAAAATGTCTTAAAAAAAAAAAACCCCCAGAAAGTCTAGCTGCCTCTTGAAAAAGCGACTTAGAAGCTTCTAGGATGAGAAACAAAACATTTTCAAAGAAAAAAAGTAAAAACAAAGTACAGATGACTCTTTAAAAAGCACTTTTGGGACAAGAACAACAAATATACTCTTGAGTAGGGTCGTACACACACTGTAGGTGATTCCAAATAACAGTGTTGGATCTTATGTGCGCTTGGTCCAAAGTACATATTTTGAAATTGTTTTCAATGTGGGCACAGCACCATTCCTTGAGTAAAGGTAGCATTTAGTCAATTTCTCATTCAAAGTAAAAAGGCAAAATATCTTGCCCCTTTTTTATACTGTACCCTATCCAACTTCTCCAGGTTAGAAATTGTCAGTCGTATGTTTCCATAATGCGCAAAGGGAGGAATTTAGGCATTGCAGCTCATATTTTTTTTCACCTTTCTGTCAATGTCTCAATGCATCCTTCCAACTAAGGCATAAAAAATTACAGCTATCATAAAAATGCTGAGGCACAAATGATCTGTGTGGCCTCGATCTACACATTCTATGTTATGTTTCTTAACAAAAGAGAAACTTCCTTTAATTATACTTTCTGGCATTCAGGAGACCTCTGGTGGAAACTGGGTCAATGACAATGACAGAAGAAATTAAAGCCCCCTTTTTGAAAGGAGGCTCACTAAATAGTATTGATTTAAAATGCAATAAGCAAGCAAAGAAAGAAAGCAGACAAAGGGATACATTGAAAAATCAGTGTGGAATATTTATAAAGAGCACTCTGAATCTGCTCAGTCTTAAACTTGAAAAACCTTTTCTTGATAGCAAGAACAGGGTTTTGCTTTTTAAACATGCTTTCTTATAAACAACTCCACACATCACAAAGCACACCAAAGTGCCACTTGGATAGAGCTAAAAGAGCTCGTAATAATCATTAGAATTTTTTTTAAAAACTACAATACATTATCACAATGTTAGAAAACACTATGCAGTACAACTTTTCACCCGTAATAGCTTGCAAAAACGTAGCTTTTGCAGGATTAGCTCTCAATTTTAGCACAATCAATTTGATATCAAAAATTACTTACAGTAAAGCAGCAGGAGGTATTTGATAGCATCGACTAAGACTTAAGTGCTCAAGGTGTTTGAGTTGGTGGAAGTAGGCAAAGCATTCAGGCTTCAACATAACACTGTCACTGTAACGAAAGTATTTAAGAAATTTTTATTTTCCATTCATTTAAGATTGTATCTTTATAAAAATAAAACTTATATTTTATTTACTTCTGGATGTGCATATTCAAATCTTTCACTTGACTAAGCACTTGTGATGGAATGTAGTAGGTTGGATTCCAAAAGGGAGGGAGTGTATTCCAGAAACAGCTCAGTCCAGATATTTTGTGTGAGAGAAAGAGGTTGAAGACAGCCCCTCTCTAATGGTCCTTCAGAGTATACACTTGATGTAAATAATAGGATGCTTCACTTTGCCAAGATTTATTTACAGCTGAGTCAAAGATGCCAAACAAGCAATGGGTAATTTAGTTAGAAGGACCAACTCAGAACAGTATCTTTTAAATACAGATTTAGGCACTTAAATGTACTCCAATATTAATCTATTGCTTACACATGGCATACGATGCTTTTTGGTTCAATCTAGCATATTTTTTTCTTTAAAAGCACAAAGATTTCAAAGATGCTAACCAGTATTCAATTGCAAAACTTACCTTAAATCTAAATGTGTTAGACCAGAACATCTCTCTAGTAATGTTTTAACATCTGAAAATGAAAAATAAAATATAATCTGTCATTCATACCTGCTCAGGGGCACTGTCCAATGTATGACCTTACAACAATGCCATAAATTACTTGGTCAGAAGTACATTTTTTACTAGGATTTGAAAAGGCTACTTTAGTTTTAACATGTTTTTCATACTAGAAAACACAACATCTACAAGTGGTCCTCTACTTACAACAGTTGGTTTAGTTACAACGGCACTGAAAAAAAGTGACTTATGACCAAAATTCAGACACTTGGCAAATGACTCATCTTTATGAAGGTTGCACTGTTGCAGGGTCATTTGATTATCTTTTGCGACCTTCTGACAAGCAAATTCAGCGGGGATGCCAGATAACAAATCTGGCGTCCCCGTTAGTAACACAACCATGTTACTAACTTAACCAGTGCACTGTTTCACTTAAGAACTGCAGCAATAAAGGTCGTAAAATACGGCAAAAACTCAATATTATCAGGAAAACCTGAGGATAATGCCTAAAGTATCTAGAAAGCAAATCAAAATTTCGCAAGCTTGCCTGTTGTGAAAGTTCACTATTTTTGCCAGAACTCGTGTCTATATGCAACATTCTGTAATGATGTTTATCCACTGGAAATGCTGCTAATTCCTACTGTATGAATTTAAAGATGCTACACATTTGCCATTTGTGCAATTATTCAGAAAAATCTAGTTTAGTTGGGAAGTAAACTGTGTAAGGTCAGGGGGCTTCACTGTCCCCTAACTTAGTCTGTCATCCAAACTGCTTTCTGGAAATGGCCTAGCCTGAACCAGGCATCTGTGTATGATAAGCCTAATCAAGTATCTACCACTTCTTCCATCCTGAGCAATCCCATGGACACAAGCAAATGAGCCATTCAATGTGGTATATCTACAGTCCAAGCCATCATTTATGGGAAGCAATTCTAACTTTAGCTCAGTGTCAGAGCTTATTCTTTGCATATACAAGTCTGTATACTCGGGCTCTCTAGAAAGATCCAGGATAGACTTCGACTAGAATCCAGGGAGCTTCTGCAAGCCAGGATAAATTATGGTTGGTCAGCCAGATACTTAGACTGGATTTTGCAATTTTGTCCCCTTACTGAGTCCTTCCCAGGGGGGAAGGCAGGTATTGTTTAATGTTGTTAAAAAGTATTGTAAAAGAATGTAAAATATTTCAAGTAAAACTGCCTTTTGCAATTGAATGATGATGGTGATTTTTGTCAATGTGACTGAGTTCTAGTGAAATTATTATATACACAAAAATTGGAAATCACAGCTGCTATTAGCTGTTGCTGGCCTTTATACCAATCAAGTTTTTCCCAAGAACGTGGGAGGTTGTATTGTATGGGCACAGTATGTGTGGGAATCCAAAAGTAAACCATAGTATGAATTCTGAATGTGGTAGACGCTGGATTAAAGCAGTATCCAAGTCTCAGCACAGGTTCGGATTCTGAAAAATTTGTGGGCTCCTGCGCTATACCAGGCCTTGAGAGGCATGCCAAGAAACCACAGTACAAAAAGTGTATTAACATTTCTTTACCAGGTGGTTTTAAGATTTTAAGGAGAAAAATGATGTGTAATGAACACCTGTTCAATTACAATGGAAAAACACCCCCTCCCTCAAATTATCATATGAGGAATGGGTTAGGTCAGGGGTAGGCAAACTTGGCTCTTTTATGACTTGGGGACTTCAACTCCCAGAATTCCTCCT
>JANHFR010010315.1:122404-132941 GCA_032468015.1 Mimophis mahfalensis | reverse complement strand
GAAGACAAACTGGTGTTGCTCTTTCTACTAATTAAAGTAATTAAAACATGAAAATGGGTGGTGATGAGTACCTCTACTCACAAATATTTGTTCTGGGGACCCTCAATGCTGTCCAGAAGTGATTTAGAAAGGGGGAAAATGACTTTGGAGGCCAGGGGAGGAGATGAATTTTCATGCCTTTGATAGAATCAGTTTCATCATTGTAATATTACATTAGATTTTACCTTCCTTTTAATCCACATAGTCTACTTGTCTATTTGAATGAATACTGTGGAAAACTATCAGAAAAGATTTAAAAGAATATGAAAGGAGATCTAATATCCCGCTTTTGCTGAATTAGTTCTTTCATTTATGCTGAAGGAGCCATCAGTATTTTAAGTTATTTTGGTTGTGATTTTTGAATACATGTTTTAACTTTTCATCCTAAAAAAAATATTGGGGGTTATTTTCCAGCTATTCTGTGATTGCTGAATTAATTAACAATGATTTTGATGGACCATTGCACAGACCATTCAGTTGGAAATCTTTGTCTGGATTGAACAGAACTACCGCAAATGTTTCCAAGGTAGCCAATAAGAAGAATCATTTTAAAATACACCCAAAATGGTATGGGGGGAAATTGAATGTATACTGTAGCTTTAAGTGCAGTAGGTGAAATTATATAAAGCGTGTAAAAAATAATTTTGCAATAAATAAATAATAAATTTTGCATACATGTGTCTGCGTATATGTTTCTGATTAACAGTGGAAAATCATCTTTTGTATAAATGTTGCAGTGTCTGAATTGTAAAGCAATCACAAATGTGCTCTGTTGACTGAGGCTGTTTAATATTCCATCACAGATATGAAGCAGATTTTAGATTCCATTTTTCAAAAAATCAGTTAAAAAGGCTAAACTTTCATAGTAGCGGTCTGCTGTTACACAGTATTTCAGCTTTCTAGTTTTTAGGGGGCTTAAGTTGTTCAGATTGTATTTCTCTAATAATTTTATTTGTTTGTTTGTTTGTTTGTTATATTTTTATGTTGCCCTTCTCCTGAAGGGCGGTTTACGGGCCATAAAAACATACAATACAAAATTTAAAATAAAGATTAAACCAGAATTTAAGCCTGACCAACAAACAGAAATTTAAAATATTTAAAATCCATTATCTTCAATTACAAATTAAAATTAAAATACCTCTTCATAGGGACAGACCAGCTTGCTGGAATAAGTATGTTTTAAGGGTGCAGCGAAAGGCTCTCAAGTCAGGGACAATCCGGATCTCTAATGATGAGATAATAGTTGTAATTTCTTCTTCATCACAGCTTTTGTTTCCTGCATGTTCCACTGTATATCTCCACCTCCCATCCTTAGCTTGCAATTATTATGAACACACTTCCATGTATCAAGTTTCAAGCAGTCTTTCATGACCCGCTTGGCTCATACAAAAGGTTACAGGTGGAGACAACAGCTATACCTGTCCTAAGCAATACACCTCTGATTTAAAAAATGGTATTTCAGTGGTTAAAAGAGAATGCACAAAACATCAAATAATTCAAAAACAAGCAAGGAGAAATGGAAGAAGGGAAGAAGAGGAGAAAGAAAAAAAATATCTATAGTCACAAGGTTCTTTCTATTACTCTTAAGCACAGTTTCTTCAAATGCAATGAAGGGCCCACATTTTCTATAACAATAATCTGAGCTCATGCACTAAGCATGCCCCCAGGAACTTTCTTCCATTTGGATTTAATTTTATTTAGAGTAACTGAATACAATTCAATAGTCATACAGCAAAGTAATTCAAAGAAGTCATCATCTGAGCAGTCTTTCTTCTCTAAAATTAGCTGTTCTATTTACCTCTAAAATTACCTCTAAAATTAGGCCTTCTATTGCAATTACTTTGGGAAAACGCACACAACCACTCCTCAAAATTGCAGGGATATGCACCTCCCTAAATGTATCCCTGAAACCTGCCTAAAGTAGCACAGTTCCTGTTGTAAGCAAAGAAAATAAAGTTTTTCCAAAGAGGTGACAATCAGCAACTATTTGCTATCTCTATCTTTGCAGGAACAAGATGCTTGGTAAGCTTGGCATCTTCTTCTCTTTGGAAATGTGGCCCTAAAAATAGATTGATGAAATATTCATTTATCTGACATGTAGGTGGCACCACTGCTCCATTTCAGTTCCAGCAGAAATGCTTTGTTGTCATTGTTTCTTTCATTAATCACTTCACACACACGGTTACAAGTCTCTTCTGAGGAATTATTGCATAAATAGATTGTTATAGGAAGCTATGCTTCATCAGGCATTTTGAAGGGGTTGATTATTTTTATTTTATTTTATTTTATTTTGTGGTTGGGAGCACCCTTTAAACACTGTGTTTGATGGTTCAAGAGTGTAGGAAAGCAAGGCATAATAATACCTTGCAAAATGCAAATGGACAATTTTGTAGAACTCCACAATTTTCTGAGGGAGATTGGTTTCGGATGATGATGTTGATCTGTATGTTTTGACCTATTCAAAAGCTTAATGCATACCCGCCCCCCAATTTGTTTCTCACTAAATTTCCAGTAGGAAATTGTGTTGTCACTGATTTTTCTGTGAGTTGTTGCCAAATTTCATTCACAAAATAGGGGAAGGTGGTACAATGTCAAACAAGTTTTCTACCTCTTCTTTTAAAGTAAGCATCAACACTTTGAATGGGACACAGTTGCAAATAAGCAACTTTGCCTAGCGAAACTGGCAGCCCATAGGCTGAAAGCATCACATGCAGGCCACACCTACCTCAGCTCCATAAAGGTAAAAGTCATGATATATCACATGATGTCACATGACGCGATCGAGTTTGACACCCGTGGCTGAGAAGAAAGGAAATGCAATATATCATGCAATGTTGGACTGGAAGGACCAGATTGAAGTCACCACAGATTTCATTGAATTGCAGGCCAGAAACACTTTCTCAACTTAAACATTTTTTTCCCCATCCTAATGTTTCCTCACAAATGTAAGGTGAACTTTTCTGAGGGGATCAACCGGGGTGGGCTGCTGGAGGTTCGCAGGAGTTTGGGCGATCCTCTTGCTAAGAGTCAGTCCAGTTCGGTGAACACCCAAATCCCAGTCCTGGCTGACCAGTTTGTTACCTGAGCCTGACACCATGGGCTGAGAGAGAGGGACTTGTCTAAAGTCACCCAGCTAGTTTTTATGCCTAAGGGAGAACTAGAACTCACAGTCTCCTGGTTTCTAACCTGTTGCTTTCACCACCTGACCAATTACTGTGGGGAAAATGAAGGGAAACCCTTCTCATATACTCCTCTGACTGCAAAGGAAAAAGACAGAATATAATTTACCTCTTCCACGTGAATAACAGTAAAAAGGAGTTTTGTTTCTATTTCATGCTTGTGAGTATTTGGCCATTATGAAGAACAAAAAGCTGGACTAAGATGGGCATTGACTGCATATAGTAGGGCTGGTCTTATGTTTACAAATGTAATAGTAATAATATGTAAGACCACAGCTGTGATATAAGGATATTTGCAAGAGGGACCTGAAGACCTTGGGAATTGGCCTCAACAGATGGGAAACCCTGACTTCTGAGCGATCAGCTTGGAGGCAGGCTGTGCTGCACAGCCTCTCCCAATTCAAAGAGATGCTTGTTCAAAGACCGAGGCAAAGAAGCAGTCCTGACACCAGCGAAACCAGGAAGCTAGACTGTCTCTGCCCTCAGTGTGGAAGGGATTGTCACTCTCGAATTGGCCTTTTCGGGCATAATAGACGTTGTTCCAAAACCTCAATTTAGAGCATGATACCATAGTCTTTTGAGACTGAAAGATGCCTAATAAGTAAAAGCAATATGTCATTTCATGTATAAATCAGCTCATACTTCTAATTGAGTTATAATACAGGAAGCTGTTTGCATGTCAATTTCATATATAATAAAACTGGGAAATCCAACCAATGGTGTAGAGTGTAGCCAAAGCATGTAGATCATAAACAGGCTTGCTTCTCAGGAAAACCATAAGTGAAAAACCAGCCAAAGCTTATAAAAGATGGTCTAAGAAGACCTAAAGGATGATCTAAGACAATGCCTTTGTACTTCATGATTCAATTTCACAGTGGATTGTCAGCCAGCTTATTTCAAAGTTTAGTCAGAGGGTTGGGTGCCAAAAAGAAATAGGACTATGTGTTGTTCTGATGCTGAGGACATCTTTTTCAAGGCACTTAGCTAATTTCTCTCAGTAGGTTTTAAAGAGGAGAAGGGCGAAAGCTTGCAGAGGTCACGTTGCACCAGGCTGAGCAGAAATAACCTGCAAAACAAGTGAAACTGCTACATCACCGCTTCATCTCACAAAGAAGCTTCATCTCACAAAGAAGGTCCAGCAAGATTAACAGTATCAAACGTTGTGAATGGTGAAATCAAACACACTACCTCCTTATTTCACCCAACAGAAATCAAAAGAGTTAACCCAGCTTGTTGCTATGTCAGGCCTTAGGCTAAATCCACAATGAATGGATCTAGATAATCTATTTCTTCTACTGAAGCTTGGAGCCGACTCATTATCCTCCTTGTATAAACTGGTCTTGAGCATGGCCATCGCCTTCCTTCCTTCCTTCCTTCCTTCCTTCCTTCCTTCCTTCCTTCCTTCCTTCCTTCCTTCCTTCCTTCCTTCCTTCCCTTATAAAAAGCTGAAGACTGCATACATAGAGCTTCCTTTCCCAATGTTCCCTCACAATATAGGCTGAGCTGAGAATAGTGCTTGGCCAAAAGCACTTAAATGTTGGCTGAAAATATGCTTAAACCTGTGTCTTTCTTGTTCTCATTCTGCACGCCTTTATTATTACAATGGCTTGGCTTGTGCTAATAGTTGCTCAGACTATATGTAACCCAATGAGGCCACGTTTCCCATGTAAATGACTCATGTCTAATTGGTTTAGGTCAATTGCCTAGATCCTCTTCCAGGAGAGAGGAAGCCAAATGTTTTATCCCTGAGTGGAGGGAAGAAGAAGATATTGCTAATTTACACCAGATTCAAAGCCAGTATGATTCTTTATAATTGCTTGATTCAATGCACCAATTAATCATTTTGGAGTCATTACTTAAAACTCTTTTTAAAGGAAGGCGATATTATTTCCAGAACAGAGAAAGAGAGAGGGAGGCAGGAGGCAGCGAGGTGGGGGCGGAGGCAGCTTTTGCAGTCACAGAGGGACCCTTGTGTCTTCCTGAGGAACAGAGCATCCTTCTACAGATGGCCTGGGCTGACCCTGCTCGTGAGCGGAAGAAGAGGCAACAAACTGCAGATAGAAGGAGCAGCAGCTGGTCTGAAAAACACAGAGCGGGCCAGAAAAAGCCAACCTGGGGGGATTTCAAGCAGGGAGAAGACAAACTCTTTCTGCTACTTCGTTCTTTCTTCTCTAACCTGCCCACCCTAGCTTGCTTTTCTGCTCCTCTGTGACTTGGCCTCTCCTTTTCTGCTCTTCCCCAGCTGCTCTAGCGTCCTTTGCCCCCTTTCTGCCAACAAATTACTGCTTTATTTCTCATTGTGTGCAAACAGCACAATCAGTCGATCGGTGTATTGGTCAACTGACCAATTGCAAGCAATTCTGCATCTTTGATTAAGTCTGCAACTGCCTCAGCATCTTCTGAGCAGGATTCCTCTGTTAGCCCAGGGTTGATCAATAGATCGACAGAACGGGTGGTGTGATATTTGGATCAAACCCATTGCCAATTACTTGGTGCTTTTATCATCGCACGTTCAAAAGCTTTACCAACCAAGAGCCTCAAACCAAGTTGCTAGTTAAAGCTCAGTCACAGAACAACCTGGGTTCTTCTGAAAGTCAGCAAAGAATGTCCTCTCCTTCCACGAATGTGTGAATGCTTGCTATTTTATCGGCAATCTGATGTTTTAGAGGAAAGACTTGCAAAGGGGATTTATCAGTGGTTGAAAAAAGAAGGGCAGGCATCAGCACTTCATGAAGAAATGGTCTGATTCTGCCCTTGCTCTTCCCTTCACCTGGCATGAATCTAACTTTCTCTCCCTCCAGGCTGGCTTTTTCTGATCCTTGGCTCTTAATCCCAAAAGATCACAGCTCTAATTCTGAACACTTTCAGCTTTCATTTGCATGGCTGCAACTAGGGGACTCAACCATTAATGAGCCCTTGGGGGTGATGCCAGTGAGGGCCTCCTGTAGACATAAATCATTAGAATTGTGAGGTTTAGTGATAGCCTGATTAAGATGCAGGGCTAATGTTTGGATTCTGCACCAGGCAAGATTTCCATCAATGATTGCTGCCCCGTTTCATCTCTGGTCAGATGGTGCTGTGGAAAATTAAACAGGAGAAGTTTTTCCGGTCAGGGATGGGAAGCTTCCCCATTTTGAATTTCCCAACATTCACCATTTTTCCTCTTTTTTTTTTTTTTAAATCAGGAACGATGCTAAAAAAAAAAAACGTGAAATGCTGCAGGAGGTAAAAGGCCCTTGTTCTGGTGCATGGGGAAAGAAAAGCTAAGACATGAATTTATCTCTAAAGCCTATCGGGGCCTGAGAAAGCAGAAGTAGTTTTTCATTATGTGTCTATTCTGGAAAAGTCAATGCTGCTTTTGAAAGAATTTAGGTCATTTGCTGTTCAGTGACAATAACTAACTGGTTGCATACATCTCCCTACCATCCAGCCTTGAGCAATGGAAAGCAGCTTGTAAAAGGGCTGAGGTCAGTCATCTGGGGTCAACCAGCAATTGCATCTCTATTCAAGATGAGTTCTGGGCCAGCTGGTGGAGAATTATTCATTAGCAGAATTAAGCAGTAGGTTTTCAGAAAACCACTGGCTACAGTGGCTACAATGGCCTTGAGTGGCTCTTCTGTAATAGCTGTCTACATGTAATCGTCCAATTCTATATTGCTGTTCCACACTGACAGTTGGAAAAAGTGAGAGTTTCTATCACAGCCTTCTACTTCACATGCTTTATTCTTGGTATGGCAAGAGATCTTACTACCATTCACAGAGAAGTCCTCAGCATAACGGAGTTGGAAGGAATCTTGGAGATCTTCTAGTCCAGCGGTGGTGAACCCCTATGGTACGGGTGCCACAAGTGGCACGCAGAGCCATTTCTCCGGGCACGCAGAGCTGTCACCCGTTGCTCTTCTGGGTTGGCCTTGTGCGCATGCACAGAAGTGCCGGAAACTGGAAGATCATGTGATCTTTCGGTTTCCGGCATGCGGGTGCACTCGTGCATTTACTTGCTCCCGTTTTTGGCACTCGGTGCCAAAGAGGTTCGCCACCACTGTTCTAGTCCAACTCCCTGTTCAGGCAGGAAACCCTATACCATTTCAGACAAATGATTGTCCAATCTCTTCTTAAAACCCTCCACTAATGGAGCATCCACAACTTCTGAAGTCAAGAAGTCAAGTCCATTGGTTAATTGTTCTCATCAGGAAATTCCTCCTTAGTTCTAGATTGCTTCTCCCCTTGATTAGATTCTACACATTGCTTCTTGTCCTGCCTTTAGATGCTTTGGAAAATAGATTGACTCCCCCTTCTTGTAGCAACTCCTTAGATATTGCAACACTTTTATCATGTCACCCCTAGTCTTTTCATTAAACGTGACATACCCAATTCCTGCAACTGTTCTCCATCTTTGAGCCTCCAGTCCCCTAATCATTTCTGTTGCTCTTCTGTGTACTCTTTCTAGAGCCTCAACATCTTTTTCACATCGTGTGAACCAAATTGGATGCAGTATTCCAAATGTGGTCCTACCAAGGTATTAAGTGTGGTCTTATAGTGGTATTAACCTTGATTGATTCCATTCCACTCTTAAGGCAGCCTAGGACTGCACTGGCTTTTTTGGCCATAATGGTGGACACAATGGGGCAACTGAAGTTGAACCCTTCCCCATTTTGCATTTGCACAATGCATGGGATGCATGTTAAAAGAGGGGCAGGCTCTCAATTGCACCCACCATTTTGATGTTGTTGATGCCACCAATGGAGCCCTTATATGTATTGCTGCAGATTCAGTTCCAAAACTTTGGAATTTGCAACAGCAACTGTATATTCCCAGGAAAAGAGATAGCTCCTTTAAAGAACTTCAGTGATGGGCTGTCTTCATAATCCTACATGATCTGCAGTCCTTTTTTTAAAATAACTCTTGAAGTTCTGCACATCTTCATGTATACAGACTGTGCTTCTTCAAGGATAAACCATTTTTATATATCTATGGACCTACATTAGACCATACTCCTATATTTATACAGGAGGCTAGATTGTCAATAATGGTATTCTAGTAATAATATATTTGTGCATCTGTATGGACAGGCAAAACTATACATACACATAGGACTTTCCATCAACTTCTAATACTAAGGATGGCAATAATTAAGTCTCAGTTTAGTTTCAGATACTAAAATAATTTATAAACTTTCTTAAACATTAGTCCTTTTCCAATTCATGTGGAAAGTAGATTCTGTTGAGGTCAGGGAAACCAGAAGAATTTTGCTAGATGAGACCAGATACCTAATTAGCTCAGCCTTCTTTTCACACAATGAATAGCCAATAAGGACATGAGGCCAACAACATGACCCCACCCCTAAATCAATATTTAGAAGTTTTCAGCTCCAATAAAAGTGATCCTTGACATACAACGGGCCATGTAGTGACCATTCAAAGTTCAAACAACCCAAAAGGGGATTGATGACCTAGATTTAGAATTCTGATGGTTGGGCTGTCTCCTTTGTCATATAATCAAATTTTGGGTGCCCTCAGCAAACGAGACCATATTGGCAGCTGTTTCAGCATCCCATGGTCATGTGGCTGCTTTTTATAATGCTTTTTAGAAAACCAGCACATTTAATTTTTGGCAAGACCTCACCCATAGGAAATCTTGAGTTCACTTAATGACTCCAGTTGCTGCTTTATGACCACCACATTCACTTCATGATTCCGGCAAAAAAAAAAAAAGGTTATAAAATCAGGTGGGTCGGGGCCTGACCCATTTCCTGACATACAAGTGTAACGTGCAAGCTTCACATATAGTCATATGTTGATGACTGCCTCTGTTGTATATATACCCATCACGACCAAGCTATGAAAGTTTAGGGAAACATGCCTAATTGTAATTGATAAAAGAAATGCTCAGGTTGTTTTCAAGATCTGATTTTTCAGATAGAGCAGCAGTTACTGCATGTGGCTCCTGAAGACCAACGCAAGGCTTTGAATTATTCTTTTATATTGAAAAAACCCCAGAAATAGTTCAAAAGCTCATTCGTTCTAAAACAAATGAGTTTAAAAATAATGCTCAACATAGGTCTTATGAGCAAATGATTTCTTGGTTAATAGTTTTCAGAGAATAGCTATAATGTAAGAATAATAGAAGCGATTATATGTAGCATTCAACATGAATTTGCTTCTTATATTCAGAGAAGCACTTTATTTTATAGCAAGAAAATCTGAAAATAGAAGCATATTCCTTGTTTGTTATTCATGGATGCCAATGCCTCAAATTTGCAGGATTAATAGGAAAAGTTTCCAAAGTATGACAAGCTATTAAAGCTTCTTAAATTGATAATATTAATTTGCATTAGGCTTTCTGTCTTATAAAATATTGTATGCGTTCAAGAAGCCCTTTGATTTTCTTAATATATTTCAAGAACCAGTGTTAAATGGCTGTGCTCAGACAGCAGACTTAAACCCATTTACTGAATTTATCTCTTTTGACTTCACAGTGCATTGACCTATAAACTTAATTACCTAAGTTGGAGTCACACAACGTTAAGCTAGTAAAAACAAGCGATCACAATTAACACTTACCAAGTTGGTCTTGGTATTGTATGATTACAGCCATTGTTGACATTCACAACCTTTATGACTATCAATTGTAATATACAGCGAAGTATAAAATATCTAAAAAGCAAACTATTAAATAATGCCTGACAAGGGATCTAACAAAAAAAATATTTATTTAAACCATTTATACAGCTGCCCATCCTATAACAAAAAAATTGTACTACAGTATAATGATGGTCTCTTCTTCTATTCAGTTATGACCAATTTCAGAAAACTGCCGTTTTCTTGTAAAGGTTTTCCAGAAGTATTTTGCTATTTACCTTCTTCCTAGGGCTAATCTTGGGCCATCACTTCCTCTCTGCCCCAGGAAGAAGGTAAATGTGTGCCTTAGGCGGAACTAAAATTTGTGTCTAAGGCAGGAGTAGAACTCACGGTCTTCTGATTTCCAGCCTGATGCCTTAACCACCACACCAAACTGGATCTCAATAATGAAGATACCTTGCCCTATATTTAACCAAACATCATCATCATCATTCTAGCCATTGTGTGTCCACTGCAGGATGAAGGCTGCTTCTGCATGTTTCAAACCAATACAGTCCCGAGCTTTTGTTTGCCATTTGGGCCTGCAATACTGTTGTCAATCCATCTTGTTTTAGGTCTCTTTTATGGGTGCTTTTTATCATATGGCTAAGACGCTGAGCTTGTAGATCAGAAAGGTCGGCAGTTCAGTGGTTCGAATCCCAAGTGCTGCATAACGGAGTGAGCTCCCGTTACTTGTCCCAG
>JANHFR010010315.1:45526-62016 GCA_032468015.1 Mimophis mahfalensis | reverse complement strand
TATCTATCTATCTATCTATCTATCTATCTATCTATCTATCTATCTATCTATCTATCTATCTATCTATCTATCTGTAGTCCTCAGCTTACAACCACAAAGAAGATACTTACATGGCTGCCTTGCTCAATAACCATAATCTTAACCCTTCCTATTTCTAGTTGGTAAACAACCGCACAGCAGTACCTTGGGGCTAGGGAGGTCCAGCATGTGGAAACCTGACATGAGCTGGAAGGCCGAGCCGCATAGGCCCAATGGTACAGAAGCCTCCTCCCCCTCATTTCCTAAAGATCTCAGCTGGCCAGGCCCACCAGTGAATGGAAACCTGTTGTGTACTGGAAGGTCTTGGCGAGCTGCGTCTGCATCCAGACAGAAAAAGACAGGTTTCTTGGGAGGGGCAGTCAGGAAACCTGAATGCCACTGGGCCTACCCAATTGAGGCCTTCCAGGAGTGGGGAGGGGAGGCAGGAGGCCCACTCCCATTCTCTTAAAACCCTTACTTAACCTTTTTTTTTCACTTTTAGAGAAAGAAATAAACATGCAAAAATTTCAGTTTTGGTGATTGGATTATTTTCCTTTTCAATTCTGCAGTTTTATTTCATCATGTATGTATGTTTATATGTGTATATATGGGGGGGGGGAGGAAATTTAAGGTGAATGGTATAATTAGAGAAAATCCCATTTTTATTATCTAACATTTTTTAAAAAAATGCTGCAGTAACAACGTACAGTATTCATTCAAACTGAGTCATTTAAAAAAAAAAAAGGCAACCAGAGCTTTGTTTCATGCCTCAGAACACTTATCGCAGTTTCCTAGGAGAGGTTTATTATGGTAGTGTCTTCATTACAAGTCTTGATTTTCCATCTAAACAATCTTTTCCTATTTTTTTATGTTTGGAAAAATGACTTAATGAATGTAACGACACGGGCAGCTTTATCAGAGCACTAAAAATGTTCTTAAACTTTTTCTGAAAACATTAATTAGATGACTTGAATGTTTGGATAAAGTCAGGAAGCATTTAAGTTCTTGTTGATTGCCTTTAAGTTTATTTTCTGATTTTTGAAAAGCAGTATGAACATGTTTAAGAAAATACATCAATTATTATTGCTGCATTCTGTTAGAGTATCATACTGTTCACCTCCTTTAAGCCAAGCTAGACAAACAATGTAGTGTAATTATTATTACATTGGATCCAAGGTTTTCTAGAGAAAGTATGGTTTGGCTTCCAACATTTTTGTTTTAAGCAGCTATTATAATAGCTTGACACTGTAATTCATAGCTAATGAAGTTAGCATTGACTTCAGGTTCAAGTGTTTTTAGTTATGATGATTTAGGCCCCTTGAAATCATTACCGTTCTAAATATTTCTATGTATTTTATCTTTGGAGGTTATATCTATATTTCTGTATCAGATGTATGCTTTTTCCATTTCCCTATTAATTCAAAATAAAATACTCAACTTATCTTTTAAAAAATAGCAGAAACTGATGGCCAAATCTTGCAAGATTGCGATGCTGCCTCTAGAATTTGCAGGGAAATTGCTGAAAGCTTGCGTGATTTAGGGAATGGAGGATAGGAGAATGACTTGGATCACTGCACCTGGATTTTGATTTAAAAATGAGACATCCAGCAACAGTTGCAAAGATATGTTTATCTGCCTTTGCATTTCTTGTTTGGCAGCACAAGTGAACTTTGCCAGAACATCTGCTTGGCAAAAACAGTTGAACGATCTTTTTATTCTATTGCAAAATTATTAAAATATTACAATACAGTTTACTGAACTGAAAAGTATATACTACTCATTCTTAAGTCTTTATGGTGAGTTAGAGTAAGCAAGTCACAGACAGGCATGTTATAATAATACCTGGAACATATGTCTGTTTTTTCAAAGTAAAAGCTTAATTGTTTCACACAGCACACACACCACAACCTACAAAACTAACAGTTTTTCTTTGTTAAGTTTAATTGGGTGAAATGAAATGAAGAGAATATTTCATTTATATATATAAATAATATGTGTGCATGTGTGTGTCTGTGAATTTATTTGCAATATTTTTAAACAGCCCATTTCCTTCACCAGAATCAAGCTTCTTAAGCATGCAGACCTGTTATTTGAAGAGAGTACTTCACAGTGGAACTCTGGCTAGTGTGATAAGCTTTCCATTAGACGAAAAATTCATTAGAGCCACCTTTAGGGAAAAGAGCCTTTAATGTCCTTGAATTTCTACATGTGCCAGCCAGTGAATGCACATTCCTTCTTGATTTAACTATGCAGTAGTTTTCATTGCATAGATGGAAAACTGGTAGTGAAAAAAAGCATAGTAGTGTTGTTCATCCTGAGCAACACTACTATGTTTTTTCCATAATGCAGCCTCACAGCAAGATGGGTGGCAAAATAAATAGCTGTTTGTTTGTTTGTTTGTTTGTTTGTTTTGCCACCGATCTTGCTGTGAGGCTGCATTATAGAAAAAATAAAACAAGTTGCTCAGGATGAACAACACTATTCTGCCTTTTCTCACCAACTAGCAGAAAGTTCCTATTGACCTCTGCTGAAAGATCAAAATTGGCTGGTTGCCATGGAATTTACCTGTTCTGCAGAAAAAAAATGGTTTTCTCCATAGTTTAAATTTTCAAGTTTATATACTCTGCACCTTGAAGAGCTTTATTTGGTAGCCAATAGTGTTTCTCAACAATTCCCATTGCAAAAGTATCTGTGTAGGGCACATAGATGATGCTAACCAGTCATTTGCTAAATAAAAAGGATGAAAGAGTGGTGCGGGCAAAAGAGAGAAACACACACAAATACACTTTAATGCTCATTCATTGCTATCCTGCCACATGCAGACTGCGGCATAAAAGATGTGATTTAATGCCCCACGGAGATTTTTGGGCGTACATTTTCAGGGTTCCCAAGTAGGAAGTGGAAGTATCATCCTCTGCACAACTTTGGTTAAAAAAATTCTATTGAAAAAATTCAATATCTTAGTTTGATGCTGTGCGGTTGTGGCTTTCCAAATCTCCTGCTTGTAAATCATTTGTGCTTGCATGACTTGTTTTGTAATCATTAGAAAGTGGTTACAGTTTTCCTTTAATAACTGCATCTCTGTATATCTCTGCCTGTAGCCTGTGCTTGTTTTTTTCCCCTTTTTCCAGAACTCTGATGATGGCCAGGTGTTATCTTCTAAAACATAATCCTAAGTATAAAGCTAACTAATAATTTTTCCGGGGGACAGTAGAGGACAGGAAGGCCTGGAGGAACATTGTACATGGGGGTGCAATGGGTCGGACACGACTTTGCAACTAACAACAACAATAATTTTTTTGGTTTTGTGTGCTGATATGAGTGTTCAGAGCTTTGCAAACAAAAGATTTCTGTTCTAAGGAGTTTGTAGTCCAAGTCAAGTTTCATCACTTTGATTCTCTGTAGATGTGCTGGATTACATCCCACAAATATTTTGGATTCCATCACACCGTTCCATCACGCTTATCCAACATAGTTAAGATTGGTGGGGAAGATGGGATTTATAGTCAAATATGCAGAAGTAAGTGTGTTTGTGTGTTTATGTGTGTGTCTGTATAAGCTTAATTATTTATCTTGTACATTTTGGCTATGCTAATTCTGTAAACTACAAAAGATACAGCTAATAAAACCACTGAGCCCCTTTATTATATCTGGACTTGTTTGCTTCTAGTTTGAAGAAGCTGTTCAGAGATTACTCAGTGTAATCTTTGCCTATCGTTCTGGTTTGAAACATTTTATAGTTTGCAAAGTAACACGAAGCAATATTTAATATAAGCCATCTTGTTACTCTTAATAAATGTTCAGTGTATGCTGTTAGCCATGAAGAACTGATAGAATTAAGTGTTGGAACATGCCTTCTAGTATTGGTCTAGTCTTCATCTATCTAATCTTCTACCCTGTTCCTCAAGTCTTCTGGCCCCTTATCATTTTGGTTGCTGTATTCTGGATGTCTTCTGGTTTGTTGATTTTCTTCCTAAACTACCCAGAATATGATTCAATATTCTAGATGACTAGATTACAGTATTTCAGTCTGACCAATGCAAAATAAAGAAGAATAGTGGTTTGATCTGCAACACTATGTGCTGTTGTTGCAGCCTACATTTATCATTTTTTTTGCAACTAAAAGGTTCAGTTTGTGATCCACCAAGGCATCTACTGCTGCTCCGTATGATCCTTCCACAAATCCTACATGCCCTCTCCTTGTTTAGTGGCTGCATTTCATTGGAATCACAATGTCATATAGCAAAATGGTCACTAACTGGATACAACACAGATTTCTCCTACCTCAGTACATTTGACCATTAATCCAAATTCATACTGCTGGGTTTTGCCCAGTATTACATTTTGTCAAGATCTTTCTGAAACCTTGATATTGTTTGCTAAGGTATTTGCTCTCTCTCTTATCATTGAGTAATTTAAAAAATCGATACTCATATTTTCCAACTGAAATTCAAGTCATAAATACTTTTTGCAATATAAGACCTAGGACTGAGTCTGTGGTATACTTTTTGACATTTCCCTCCATCTCATTGGATATGTAGTTTAACCGCAGTGCATTTATGTAATAACATAGTTCAGTTTGTATTTTGTCATCTTTTCTAGTAGAATCTCATGGAAGACTATCAAATGCTTTGAGCTAATAGAAGTTCCTCTCCTTTCTTTTAACATGAACTACCATATTAATAATTTAAATTGTAGTAGACACCATAATAAGCAAATGGAATTTTTCATCCATTGTCTCTGTCCTCTCTGTGTTAAATAACAATATAAGAAAGATGCTATAGTTCCTTTGGGATTATAGCCATGTTGCAACTTGCTTAAAATATAATTGCTAATAATATACCAATTAATGAGCTACAGCATATATTAATAAAGTAATATTGACATTGTTCATGCTAAGACTTGTTGATTTCTCTAGTAAGTGATCAGTGCTGTTTTCTTTTGTTTTGTTTTGATTGTTAAACCCATTGTTGCCTAGGCTTTCAACATGAAGAAAAAAGCTAGAACCGAAGAGGTCTCAAAAAGAGAATAGAATGCCAACATTTACAAGCCAAGAATGTTGAGTTTCTGTACTGCTGTGTATGCAGATGACTCACTGCAGAGTACAACACTGATCCTGCCAGAGAAAGCCAATTTGGACAGTATGGTGCAGAGTGTACAAACATACAAAGCTTTTAGAACATGCTGAGGAAAACAGAACATCTGTAATTAGAGAGGATTATTTAATATGGATGGTATAAATATACTCAATAAATAATAGTTATGAAAGACTATAACATTTTAAATGCCTATTACATTTAATAGATTTTTAATCTATATTCCTGACCCAAAAGCTCTTGATCAAATGTATTAATAAACTGAAAACATAAAAAATATATTTTTATGTTTTATTAAAGGCTTACTTCTGCATTATGCAAGATAACTTTCTCCAATGTGGTACCATGTAGATGTATCACACCTTCTGGCTTTCTGCTCCCACAATTCTCAGCATTAGCATAGGAAAGGCTAATGTAATAAACATATTTTATCTATCTATATAAACTAGAATAACAGCAAGATGCCTAATACTACTGGTACTATCTTTGTTTTCTTTTGCTATAGTCGTTCAAGAAAATAAAGTCTGTCACTACCTCCATTTCTTCCCCATCTATTTGCCAGGAATTGAGAGAGCCAGATGCCATGATCTTAGCTTTCTTAATGTTAAGTTTTAAACCAACTTTTGCACTCTCCTCCTTCACCCGCATCAAGAGGCTCTTTAGTTCCTCTTCACTTTTTGCCATTAGAATGTTATCATCTGCATATCTGAGGTTGTTGATACTTCTCCCTGCAATCTTAATTCCAGTTTATGATCCATCTAGCCCCGCCTTTCTCATGATGTGCTCTGTATTAATTAATCTACTCATTTCAAAAAAAGGTTGAGTCCCCTCTTCCCTCCAAACATAGCATTCATTTCTCTTCTCCCTCCCCAAAAGATTTAATTTCTCCCCGCCCTTCAGAGCAGATTGAAATAGTCTCCCCACTCCGCCCCCTAAAAATAATTAATATTGGTTGAGTTTCAGGCTCCACAAGGTCTGTATCTTCTTTAGCTTTATAAAACTTTCAATTATAAATTAATATGCTAAATATGCTCAAAATGCAACAAATTAAAATAGAATCATGGGAGGAAAACAAAGGAGAGGTGGTGATCTAAATGCCTTTGTGTATAATACTTTTTATTATTTTCTTTTTCTGTCATTACAATATCAGAGAAGGAGAGAGACGGAGGAAGGGAGGATGGGCATTTAAATTCTTACAGAATACTGATTGCAGTTATTAGTGACGAATGAGTTTATATTATCATTTTTATGGTGGTTTGCCACATCCTGCAGTCACATCATTGTTTCTTGCCAGTTTACAGCATTCACTTCCTGTTTTGGGTTAAAAAAAATGCCAATTGGGGAAAATGGAATCATTTAACCATGGCATTCACTTAACAATCATGAGAAAAGATGGTGAATCACATGATGCCTTGACTTACCCTAGCCACAACTCAGGACTGTTAATTCCAGGGTCAATCATAGTTTTAAGTCAAGGACTGCTATACATAGACTTCATTGTCACTTTGAATGTACACGAATTGGCATAGATTAAAATGAAATTGCATTGCTTACACCTCTCAAAGGCTCTCCACCTCTAATATATGCTACATAAACATGACTAAATAAATAAATAAATACAAAATTATGTATATACCCACATATATTATATGAGACTGAGAAACAAACAGTCTAGTTCAGATGCATACATGTACGCAGGTGAGAGAACAAATCCTGTGAGTTTACCAGATGGCATAGGGAACAGCTGTAGAGTAGCTGGTGTGTGTGTGTGTGTGTGTGTGTGTGTGTGTGAAAGAGAGAGAGAGGGAGGGAGAGAGGGAGGGAGAATACAGATGCACACTTACACATATATTGGAAACAATGTATTATATCTAGTTCCTATCTGATTTAATGTATTGATGTATTAAAAAAGAAATATACAAACAAGTGTAGTTTTCTAAGTCATTGTGCAGCCCACAGAGGTCCTCGTGTATGATTTAATGGTCCTGTTTCCATTTGAGAGTAACACCTCTGGTTAAAGCAATCATTTTTTTTCTGTTTGACAAGGCTCCCTGATCTCATTTTCATGCTGCACTTCATATTTCATAGATGCATTGATTACAATCAATATTTCTGTGAAATATAAAAATGGAACAGCAAAATAAAACTCGAAAGAACTAGTATATTCAAGGGATTCTGATCTGGTGACTGCCTTGTTTTTTTTTCCCCTCCTGCTTTGCAAGTGACACAACGGACACTGGCAAATTGGATTTTTTTTTCCTGGCCTTTGAGAGAGGTTTTCTTTTTTTCCTTATTCTGATGTTTTCCCTTCTGAAACACTCCACTAGCTGTCTCTTCTCTTTTCCCCAAAGACTTCCCTTTTGTTATCAGGAAGGAGAGCTATGGTGTTTTGACTTTAAATGGCACGTAGCCCTAAATTGTTTCTGCATTTGCACATTTTCCCTGGTTTGTTGCCATAGTGGTGAATATTTTCCTCTTTCCAGATTATTCTATCGAATATGTGTTATTATGCAGCCATAATAGACTTAAAATGATGGTGGTGGGTGAGTGGACTGCATACCTGGGTATATTTCTCAAAAATGTTAGGCACTTGCTAGTTCCAAGTGTTACACACCTCAGAATAATAAAATATAACAATGTACAAAACAGCTTCTTTCATTGTAACACTACTACAGTTTGGCCAAAATTGAACTTCCCCTTTAATGACTTTGTCTTCCTCTATTGTTTTTATAAGGGATACGGTGGCTCAGTGGCTAAGACGCTGAGCTTGTCGATCAGAAAGGTCGGCAGTTCGAATCCCAAGCGCTATGTAATGGAGTGAGCTCCTGTTATTTGTCCCAGCTTCTGCTAACTTAGCAGTTTGAAAGCATGTAAAAATGCAAGTAGAAAAATAGGGACCACCTTTGGTGAAAAGGTAACAGCATTCTGTGCGCCTTTGGCGTTTAGTCATGCCACATGACCACAGAGACATCTTCAGACAACGCTGGCTCTTTGGCTTTGAAACAAAGAGCACCTCCTCCTAGAGTCAGGAACAACTAGCACGTTTGTGCAAGGGGAACCTTTACCTTTATCTTACTTTTATAAAATTACAAAGTCTGAACTATAACACGTGCAATGAAACAAGGTTAGACATTTTACAATTCAGAAACAACTTTTAAGATTTGTATCAACATGGAACCTGTATCAAAATGGTAGCCCGAACATCAGTTGACATTTGTCATACTTTATGTAATAGCTTTCTTGTATTAAAGTAATTACATCTCTTGTACTTGCTTTTGTCTCAGTCTAAAAATACTATCAGAGGTTACAAGTGAGAGGCGGGGAACTGATTTCTTGTGTAGGTTTGAGGTAGGAACATTTTAGAAGGATTTTAGAAGGATAGATCTTAGCTGGTAATGTAGGATTCTGTTTTCCTCTCTCTTATTTCAATACTGGATTGGATAGTCAGTCCAATCCTGGAAGAATCTAGGTCAGTGGTTCTCAACCTCTGGGTTGGGACCCCTTTGGGGGTTGAATGACCCTTCCACAGGGGTCGCCTAAGACCATGGGAAAACACATATTTCAATACAAATACAGGTGCATGTGAAAATAATTTTATGGTTGGGGGTCACCACAACATGAGGAACTATTAACGGGTCGCAGTGTTAGGAAGGTTGAGAACCACTAATCTAGGTAGTCTGTAGCAAACCCCAAAATCAAATATAGATGACTGTTGTGATTCAGAACTATTAGGGACCAGAGGGTCTCTCAATTGCCTCAGCTGCCTTATAGAATATTAACAAACAAAATTGGGATCATTCATACCTCAGGACTTGGGAGGGGAGGGGAAGAATTCCATAAACTAGGATGGGACAAAGTAATTCTCTTCCATCTTTGTGCATGTAATCATCTTCTGCCATTACCATATATAAAATTAATCTTCCATGAGTATTTTCTAATTAAATAGCCATTAGTCCCAATTTAAAAAATGTCCCTTTGTGTTTTTCATCTTTCACTTTTATACACAGTGAGCATGCTAGTCCCCATTCATATGGGAATAACTGATTAGGGAGTTAGAATTGAAGTTAGTTTTTCGTTTAGAGCTGAAGAAGCTTCTTTGATGAGACGTGAACTGTTTTCAAAGAAAAAAACCAAGAAAATCCAGTTGCCTTTTGGAAGAAGCACCTTTGGGACAATTGATTAGAGAGATACTCTGTGAGAATTAAGACACATGGAATAAGGATAATTATTCTGTCGTCCCCCCCCCCCCCCAATGTCTTATCTCTCTTCATTGCAGATTTCTAAGGTTTCATTTTTCTAAAGCAGCCTTTCTCAGGGTATGAGATAATAATTATGCTGGCTAAATGATAGCGCTTACTGCTGGTATAAGGTTTAGTACATCTTGAGGACATCAGGAAAGATAGTTTGTTAACCCGCAACATTTCTTTTTTCCTGCAGCTACCTGAATGATTTGGAGAGGATAGCCAAAATGGATTATATTCCAACCCAGCAAGATGTGCTGAGAACCAGAGTGAAGACTACAGGCATTGTAGAGACTCATTTTACCTTCAAGGACTTGCATTTCAAGTAAGTTCATAAAATTATACTTTTAGTTTCTTTGACAAGGAACTCATTACAGCTGAAGGATGAAGTTGGATTTTGGCTCTCTGTGCATACCTGTCAACTTTAAATTTTAAAAATACAGGAAATTTTCTGCAGGCACACTCCCATGTGTCCCACTCCCATGCACATGCGTGCACAACCTCATGTGCATGTAACTATGCATGCACATGCAACCGGGCATGCTCCCTCATGCATGCGCGCACACTCTCCCTCCTCGCCCAGTGCTCTGCGCCCCACTGCTGCTCACCTGGGCTTCTGGGAATCCTCCCCTTCGTCCCAGCACGCTCCGTTGATCAGCTGGGCTTCGTGGAATCCTCACGTCACGGGGGATTCCCTCAGTGGCCCAGATGGCTGTTAGGGAATCTCCTCCCAACAGCCCGGCCCGCTCCACCCTGCTCGGGATAGTGCAGGCGCACAGGCGCGTGGGGGGTGGAGGGGAGTGCTTAGGGAATTTGGGAAATTTTCAGAAAATACATGATGGGGCCAGGAAAGAGAAAAAAGCTGGAGTTTCCCATCCAAACCGGGAAACTTGACAGCTGTGTCTCTGTGCAGGTAATGCAGAAGTACCATGTTATATGCATCTTGCAATGTTGTAATTTACAAGACCTATATAATATTTAAACTTCTGGACATTGTTACTTAAACCTACTAGGAGGAGACAGGCTTGTGAGGGTGTGAGTGCAAAAGCAGGAAAGATCACTTTTTTGTCCCAATTCTGAAATCATTAGGTATATTTGCATACGAATGATGTATATGGAAATGTCATTCCTCACCTGCTTTGAGCTTCAAACAGGCTGCTAGGAGTTGAGATATCTTTGATAGTCTTAGCTGTTTAGTAATGAATGAAGACTTTTGGGAAGGTTGAAAAAGAAGATTGTTGTTCAGGCTTTCCCCTTTATGAATGATACTTGGTAATGAAAAGATCTGAACTCAGGCTGTTTTGATACGGAACAGTTAGCATAGTTTGATATGCAGAGGAAAGCAAAATGTGTCCCAAAACCTGTGCAGTATTTTCCTCTGCAATGGCAGATTTTAGGCTGATCTCATCTTTGCTAGCAACAATACATCTGACATAATCCAGTTTGATCATTGACAGAATTAGCTGCAGTCTTCTCTCAAGAAGTTAATACTTAGTACATTTATCTCCATGCAGCAAAAAGGAAGGAAAAGTAAATGGCCTTTTTTGTTTTTAGTTACCAGAGCAGGCTTTAGGAAGAATTTTTTTAAACATGTGTGTGCATATGGAAAGAACAGTTGTGGTAGTTCAGTTGGAGATTTAGGTAGTACCGGTATATATGAGTAACATCCATAGCAGAACAACTGAATTTGTGAGAATTAAAAGCTCTCTGGGGAAGACAATGCAGTGGAAAAATATTCCTCAGGTAAAGATGCCAAAGCAAAAGATCTGTTCCAAAATTTTGCTTTACCCTTAACTAGCACTGATGATGTTAACCCATTTGGGTAATGAAATATCCACAAGAAAATAATAAGGCTCAGAGAGCACCAAGCACACACCCCACCCTCATTTTGTTTCCCCTCTAAAGAATGGGAAATAGAATTGTTGCTATCACTTTAGTACAAAACAGCACAACGCATGAAGTCCTTACTACTACTAAATCCAACTGCTGAAATCAGTAAATCCATTTGTTTAAGTTTAGTCATTCACACCTTGGGATTACATTTCACATAAGCAAAGTCATTAGAAAACCTGGAAGGGAAGATTGCTGGTTGCTCCAGTAAGTCACTCGCACCCCTCTACCTGATAGCAGCTGGCCTATCCAGCCTCATGGGGCACTCATGCATCTCCCCCAACTCAGCAGCAGCCACCCCTGGCCTCACCACCCTTACCTTACTTGCTGTTGGTTTGCCAGCCGCTGCCTGGGGCTTGTTTAATGACCCATGAACCTTGCCTAATGATGGCAACAAGGAATGCTGGGATTGCCATAACTAAGTGATCCAGTCACATGATGTCACAGTTTATGACCACATCACTTGCTGAACTGAAATTTTGATCCAAATTACCATCGTTAACTGAGGACTACCCATATCTGCTGCAGGAGATGTACTCTTTTAGCCAGTATAATTTGTGTTATGAGTACTTTTCATAGCACTGGCTGATGCATGCTGTCAGCTGCTGTAAAGTCAATGAACCCAGAATGATTTCTTTCCACACTTAATGCATTCCTCAAGTATTTGCTGATACATACAAATATTTAGTTCACAGCATCCTCTTCCACACTGGAAGCCAGCCTATTTTCCTGAGGCAATTTCTTTTCTGAAGACTTTGTTGTATTACTTCCTTAAATATCTTGTTTGTAATTAATACCAGGGTAACCCCATGGTAATTCTTGCATATCTGATTGTCTTCTTTGTTGAAAATGTGATTTTTCTTTTGCCTTTATTTTCTTAGCATGTCAGTTCGTTTGGAGGAATAAGTTGACAATTTAGTGTATCACCACCCATTTTTAGTGATTCTATAGTGATTCCATCTCTATACAGCTCCAGCAGTTTTCCAACTTTTAAAATTGATAGGTGACCCTGACAGCTTTTATTTCATAGATCCTGAACTCATATTTTTAAGTGGTTCCATCTGAACAGTTAAGAAGTTGTGGTGGTTTTTTCCAGAACAGGGAGTATTCATGCCAGTGACTCAGTCAATACAGTAAAAGTGTCATTGGTGTTTTGGATGTTGTCATGCATGCTTTGAAATTTCTCTCTCTCTCTCTCTCTGTATATGGGTTAATACAGTCTAAACAATGCAATATTTATGGAAACATGTAGTTTCTTGAAATTCTTTTGCAATGCTTTCCCAGTAGGTAGACAATACTGCTTTCAGGCAGGGGTAGAGTTCCTTATCAAGCTGTCAATATTGTATCATATCTTTGGATTTACTTTGTTTTATTTGTCTACCATGTTAGGCATTCAACTGAAATCCATGTTCATATTTACTGTTATGATACAGAAACATTTCTTTGGTGCTTTTGTTAATTATTTCTGAGAACTGTAGCATTCAGTTGCTTACATCTTCTGGACATTCAGGGATGCAAATTGGTTGGTGAGCATTATTTGGATCAATTGTTTGGAAGTAGGATCTTGTAGCTTCACTCACTCATAGTGTTTGAGAGTGGCTGCATTAGGAGCAGTTGTAGGATTTTACATAAAAGTTTATACTTAGAATCATAATCAATGTCCCTCATTGACCAGATGTCCATGAATGATATTCAAAACCAACGGTTGCTAGGAAAATAGTCAAGGTCTGAAGTATCTTTTCCACTGAGTGACCTCTATCTTAATTGATATTTCAGTGGGTGCTGAAATAAGCTGTTTCCAATTATTAGCCCATTTGCTGCTGCAGATGAGAAGCAGCATAGGCCATTGTCATTTGGTCAGTAATTCCCAGCCTTTTTGATTGCTGCCAGCGTGAGCATTCCAGTCACCAGCAAGATGATTAATTTCTTTTAAGTAACGAATTCAGGATAATTGGTAACGATGCACAGAATTGTTCTTTTGCCTTATTTCTGCTTATTCCTCTAGAAGCCAACGTTGCAATTATATATGATTTTATTATTCCTGAGAGGGACAAAACTGCCGGTCAACTGGAGACTTGTTTAGAAACTCACAGTATTTTTGGAAACTACACAGTCCACAAACAAAGCCAACGCTCTGCATGATCTTAGCCTGCAGAGTGAGTAGCACATGATCATGTGGAAATTTCCAGATCCAGGAAATCACAATTCTGATAATGTCACAATTTAAACTTTATACCAAATGGTTCACAAACTATTACTATCTGGAGGCAAGTTCAGACATTCCTAGTAGTCAATTTAAGATATTTCATAGTTTTGCATTGTGTCTGGCCAGTTGGATGTTTTTCATCAGCATCCTGACCTCGGTCATCTGACACTGCCGGTACATCTGCTAAAGGTCTGAATGTGTTAGCATTATTTTCAGTCTGGCATTTTTTTCTCTCCATTCCCAGAGTTCCATGTCTGTTCTTATTGTCCCTCAACAGAAAACCAAGCCTCTTTCTTTATCTGGACTAGGGAACAGATACAGTTCCCTGCAGGTGGATTTAAATTTGTCATAGATGGAAAACATTAGGGATTTCAGTCTATGATGAAGTGCAAAATGATACAATTTAAAATTGTGCTGCAACTAATCTATGATATTAGATTTAAATGTCATTTAAAATTGCTGAAGAGCAAAAAATCTGGCAAATCCTTCCTCTGGAATAAGGCTTCAGAAATTTTGCTTATAGTAATCTCATAAGTTAGATTTCTGCCATCTTCCCAAGTATATTCAATGAACTAATGCCCCTTTAGATTTTGAAATCCCTTGTGCATATTTCTGTTTGCATTAGGAGAAGAATACTAACCTTACTATTAGATTTGCAAGTAGTCGAGCCAAGAAGCACATCCAGAACTTTTATTGTAAAGTTAGTGCATTATATTACATTAATACATTAATAGAATCTTGCAGTTTTAAATGTACATCTTTTCCTCACCTTTACAATACAAGAAACTAGGGAGGATTCCTTCTGAGATGTTTACCATGCCCCTTACCTGATTGTGGCCTAGTTTATGATTCTTCCCCCTCCCCGCATAGTATTACAGTTACTCACCATTCATAGATTCTGTTTTCACACACATGTAAATGAGTTATGCAGCCATTCCATACGCAAACTTCATTTATATTTGAAGACTTCTTGAATTATGTCATCTATAGCAGCAGCTTTATCATTTTTAAATACTTCACAACATTTATGATCTCCTTTCATTGTTTTTTTCTTCTTGGACATTAGTGCTTATAACATTGGTTTTAATTCCATTTTTCTGACATCATTGTAATTCCCCTGCAGGTCTCCAATGATTCTTTAGCTTAGCTT
The DNA here is from genome assembly GCA_032468015.1 of Mimophis mahfalensis. Taxonomy (NCBI): domain Eukaryota; kingdom Metazoa; phylum Chordata; class Lepidosauria; order Squamata; genus Mimophis; species Mimophis mahfalensis. The sequence continues at coordinate 47,415 of JANHFR010010315.1, read as the reverse complement.
CATCCCTAATTAATTATTTTTAATGTTAATTTGCTGGAGAGTGGTTGTTTCATTCTCTTCACCCATTTCTTCCTTATCAGAAACATTCTGCATTTCTTTTTATCTTAATTGTTACTTGCTTTCTTTGACAAAATGCTTTGCAATTATCTTTTTTATTGCTATATATTATATCAAACTATTTCTTTTTTTCAGGTTTCTGACATGGCCTCTTTTCCTTCATTATTCCACTCAACCCCATTTAGGATGCTCCCATAACTACAAGACTTCAGTATCACTCTGCAGTGCAAATTCTCTTTTTATTCTCTTCCAAATTTCCATACCCTTTTCCATATCCTTCTCTTCCAAATTTCCATACCCCTTTTCTTTATATTTAGTTTTGATTATTTTCATTGGGTCTTTTAAAGCTTTCTCATACAGGATTCATACCTCCTATTCTTGCAGTCACTGTATTTTTACAGTAATTTCTTTCCTTTTCTTGCTTGCCCATTTCTTTTTCCCCAGGTTGTACTCTGGATCCAGTTTTTTAAAAAGTAGGCTATATTCATATTCAGAACCTCTTTTATCCTTATATCTTTCATTAATGTTTCAAATGTTATAAATAAAATCAATAATGTCTTTAGATGTATATTCATTTCTTTCCTGTGGGTATGTATGAAAAAAAAATCTGCTTCAGGCATTTTTGAAATATACACCTTTTTTTCTAAGCAGATGTTCATTAGTCATTCTTGAGTCTCTAAGTGGCCCAGTTTCCTTTTTTTTTCTTTTTGTACTCTTGTAAACTTGTTCCAGTCTATCTATTCATGTCACCTAGCAGAATAGTTTTTTTTCCCCCCAAGTTGTATCCCAGATTGGTGTAAAGAGAAAGTAAAGCAATTTACAAGTCTGAGAGCTTTGATTAGCATGTTGTAAATCTTTCCCCAGTAGCTGAGGCAGAGCTAAGGGCTGGTAATTTAAAGACAGAGTAACAAAGACTTGGAGAGTTCAAAGAAAGGTTGCGTGCTTTATAAATTATGCTAATGTCTCAAGATGCTAGCTTGAAGATTTTGAATTCAGAAACCCCAAGAGAAATTCAAGACAGTTTGTAGACAGAAGAAAACCAGGACATCGTGGGGACGAGTTGTTCCCCACAAGGATTGCGGGTATGAAGCATGCATACTGCCAAATAATATAATAAAATTACGACTAGGTGTGGTTACTTGGATGCCATTAGGTGACTCTTAAACATCATGCTTCTCAGGGGAGTCAGTTTAAGGTTATCCATCCAAAAACCAAGAGTGATCAGTTGACATATGCATAATGAATTAATGCCGAAAACACTTCTTTTCTGAGAATTATAGATTGGTTAAGTTGCTTTAGTATATTTTTTCCACTGGCAAGGAAGTATTGAAGAGTATCCACAACAATGTTTGTGGGGAAAATAAACTTTTGGGTAATAATGTGACAAAGAGAGTGTTGTGGAAGAGATTCTTCTGCCTCCCCATCTCCCTGAGAGATGGAAAAAGCTGTTGAAAACTTAAATTGTAGAGAATCTGATATGGCTTTATTAAAATCCTGCTGTGTGTCATTTTGTCAGGAGGAAAGTAGTGTTTGCTTACATGTCGGTTGATTGCCTAAAAATGGAATTCCCACCCAGCTTCCTCTCATTGTTCAACTGAATGGTTGGCTTGCTCCTTGGTGTCGGTGGCCTGTCTCAACAGCCATGTTAAGGCTGGCAGGAAGCTATTCTGAGAACACTGTTTCAAGTGGCAAGTATTCACACAGAAAATTTTGGCAGGGTAGGAAGCTCACCCACAGCAGAGTGTTTCCTTGCCAATTCTCAGGGCCTTTCTGATTCAAAAAAAAAGAGTGCTTCTATTGGTGAAAGCCAACCTGGAATCCTCATATAATGC
>JANHFR010010309.1:57110-67775 GCA_032468015.1 Mimophis mahfalensis | reverse complement strand
GAGTGAGTCTCCATCCCACACCATCACCCTTACCTTCTCAGGCCAGGTGAGGAATGATGGGGAGGGGAGGGCAGGGGCCAGGCATGGGATCAGCTGACAGGGAGCTGCAGCAGAGGGCTGAAAGAGCCGCATGTGGCTCCAAAGCCACCGTTTGCAGACCCCTGATCTAGGATTTCATGGGGATGTCAGTATAAGTTCAGTTTCTGCTCAGCTTTTTCAAAATCAAACACAATTAGCTGGATGTTGTTACATGCAGCTGTTACATAATTTGCTGATGGCTGAGTATTACCTGTAACATTTGGGGGGGGGGCTGGGAGCAATATGTGAGGAAGGGCTTTATTTGCGGAAATTTGGTGGGTTTAATTTAATATGCCTATTTTAAGATTTAAGATTTTCATCATTTTCCAACTCATGATGGCAAGGAAATTCTGCTGTCAATTTCCAGAAAACCTGAAGAGACAGCCTGTGTCTCAGGTGGTCCTAAAATTAGTGCCTGTCCATAATGCCTGTATTACAAATTCAACAGGGCTTCTCAGAATGCACGGAAATCTTTTAACAAGCTAATCTACCATAAGCCTAGAGCAAATGCCTGTCTAATGAAGCACTGGCATAATAAATTATTAAAACAGGTCAATTTAGAAATATCTGGTCATTTCCCACCACCACAGATTTCAAAGGGTCACCACATCCAATATACACTACATAAACATGACAAAATAAATACACAATTATGCATATACCCAAATATATTATATGACACAGAGAAACAACAGAGTCTAGTTCGGATGTGTACATATACATGGCAAGAAAAATGAATCTTGCTAGTTTACAAGATATGATGGCATAGGGAACAAAGCTGTTACAGAATCTGGTTGTCCTGCTAGAAATACTTTGAAACCTCCTCCCAGAGGGGAGCAACAGAAACAGACCGTGAAGTGGGTGTGGTCAATCCTCTTATATATGCTTTAGCTGTGTATCCCAAACATTTTGTGTTCATGTATCCTCATTTTTATTCTCTTTGAAAAAGAAGTCCAATCCTTTCTCCATAAGTTGAACAAATTATTTTCCTGCAATATAGATTGGTCCATTGTCCATCCTGCCCACTTCCTTTGCCCTTTCCAAATAGCTGTTACTAGGTTGTAACCATGTGCCTGTTTCAATGTGTATCTCTTGTAGGTTCACTATAAGTTCAGCTGATATCCACATCATATCTATTCTGGACCACAATAAATGTCTATCTGAATGGAATGTATATTGTCTTTTTTCAGGGTAAAGTTCTCGCCAACCATCTTCAATATCCAATTTATCCACAATCATAAAAAAGGCTTTGGGAAATGTTCTTCTTTCTTGTTTACAGCTCCTGTTTTATAGTCCAATTCTGTATCCACAATTGCATTAAAATCACCCAATATACATAGATTTTCATATTCCAGCTCAATTATCTTCTTATATAATTTCCTGTAAAAGTCATCTTGTCCAATCTTGGAACATAGATTGCCACTAATAATATTTGTCTCCCATTCATCATTACCTCCACCATCAGGATTCATCCTTCATCATCTGTATGAATTTGTTCGGGTTTCAATAAGTCTTTAATATATAGTACAACTCCTCTTTTATTCTGCTGCGCCAATGAAATATATATTCTCCCAAGTTTCGGATATTCTAATATTTTATTATGAGACCCTTGTCTCTCTTTGGGTTCTCTAGGTCTCACTCCCTGTCTCACAGCCGGTTCCTCCTGTACAGCTGCAACTTCTATTTATTGGATCTCCATCTCTCCCAGAGTTTCACCTTGTTGTCCATCTTGCACTATCTCAACTAATCCCCCTTCCCCAGGTGACTGCAAATACTCATAATAAAATGCCTCCGCTTTCTCCACTGTATCTAATCTGTGTCTTTGTTGTATCCATGTGATTAGAACTCCCTCTGGGATTAACCTTCTAAAGTTCACCACATGTTTCACCAACTCCTTTATCAAAAACTGATAATCTCTTCTTTTATCCCTCACCCTTCTCGGTATTTGTTTTGAAACTCATTTCTTTCTCTTTGTATCTTAATGGTTCATCCCTTACTGTCTGCAATATTTCATTTCTTATCGATTTTTTTATAAATCTTATGTGTACTTCTCTGGGTAATTTATGTCTCATTGCATACCTAGTGTGTACCCTAAAAATTTCATTCACTTCCCCCAAGATTTTATCTGCAGTTATCTCCAAAACCACTGCCAACAACTCCATCATTACCGCTGCCAAATTTTCCCCCTTTTCTTCTACTTTCTGGAATCCGTGATAAAAATCTGCCTTATGCATCTCAAGGGTGGCTATTATTCTATCCTTTTCCTGGTCTGTTTGTGAGAGTCTATTGTCAATCTCTCCCACCTTCCCCTCAATTAGATCAGCTTTCTCTTCAACTTTTTGTATTTGTTGCTCATTTTTTTCCATTGTTCGCTGAAATTTCTTTAACTTTTCATCCATATTACTTATATGCTTTTTCCTGTTGGAGTATTGTCTCAACATTCTGTCATGATTCAGGACTTAAGCTTGCCGAAGTTGGAATCACCTTCCTTGACACTGTGTAGAGAGTGTAGAGATATAATCACCAACCCAGAAGAGAAAACTTTTTTTAATTATTGTATAATCCATGGGAGAAAAAAAAATCAGATTCCAAAAGTCCAAACTCCAAACCTTAAGTCCAACAAGAACAAAAAAGTTATAGTCCAGATCCAGGGAGAAGAAAACAGAAGAGCTCCTTTGCAATCCACTTATTAAAGGGGTAAATAGAAAAGAATCCAGCAATCCAAAATCCAAAAAAAGAAAGTCAAAAATCCACAAATCTAAAAAGAGGAAGCCAAAAAGCCAAAAAGCCAAAGCCAATAATAATACTAATAATCCAATATTCCAGATAGTAATCACTAAGAAGTAGATTGAACAAAAAGAGACAAAGAAATGACAAAGAAAAAAAAGTCAGTTTAAAAATTTCTCCATTTATAAGTCCATCAATATCACCACCTTTTAACAGTTCCACCTATACAATTATTGAAACCTAGGCAGGTTGCCTATCTAGTCAGAGCCAAAGCTAATTAAGGAAGAAACAAGTTTATTGCTGTTTGTGAATCTCCCTTTATCTATCAACACAGTCTTTGTTTCAAAAGTCTGGCTCAGCCTATGTTCTTCAGGGCCATACACAGCTTGGTATCTTGTAAGTTTCTGTAAACTTTCCCACCACTTTCACTTTGGCTTTAAGATGTCACCACTAGATGGCAACACTGCTCAGAACTTTCCTTTTTCAATCAACATCCAGCACCCTAATGAAGTAAAAAAGGGAAAAGGAATAAAAAAATTCAAATACCAAACAGAAGATCTTCCTCTTCCCAATCCTCAATAAACACTATAAAGAATATAAAATAGAGATAAGGTCAGGAACAATTCAAAGAAAATCCAGTTCTTACGGTACTTTTTATTTATTTATTTATTTATTTATTAGAATTTATATACTGCCCTTTTCCCATAGGGACTCAGGGCGGTGTACAGGGCATTAAAACAAAGCCAATACAAAAGTTTAAAAAAATTAAATCGATCAAGCGCTAACAAACAACGATAAAATTTAAAACACACACATCCCTCAGTCCAGGCCGGCCAGTGTAAATAAGCACGTTTTCAATTCCTTGCGGAAAGTGTGGAGGTCTGGGGCTTTTCTTGTTAATCCCTTTAACAAAGACCGATAATTGCACCTCCGCCTTCCTTGCTGCTTCCAGATGGTAAGGTCAAATTTTTTATTTAGCCACCCTTCCTGGGTGCTCTTCCAGCTTGCTTAGCCCAATAAATTCAGTATCATCAATCCTCACCTGCGTCTGATACACCTTCTTTCAAACTCTTTCCATCGGTGACTGGCCTGGCTTCATAGTGGCTCGATATGGCTGCTTTTCTTCATCTCCAGGAAAGCATATTTCTGAGGTACAGACAGGGAGTTTGCGATCTCCCTCTGGACCCATTTCCTTCACCCCAACAGGGCAAATTCGGGGCCCCAGTTCCCCCAGAAAACTTGGAGACAGAGCGGTCCGTGAAACATGTTTTAACACCATGGTTGCAGCCCTGCCCCCCTGTCATGCAGTTTCTTAAAATGCTCCCAATCATGCCTCTGTAAAAAGTGGCCAGAACAGTAGAAGAAAGATGTGCTCTTCTCATCTGATGCAGGAAATTCAGGCACTGGTTTCCATGCTTCACTAAGGATGATGTGTGGAGAGACCAATTCAGACTGTTAGTTATCTGAACCACCAGATACTTAACACTGTTGACCATCTATACAGTTGCATTCTTGGCACTGAGTGGAGTATGACTATGTCAACTCTTTCTAAAATCTACAAAGATCTCCTTTGCTTTATTAACATTTAGAACCAGGTTACTTTTATTGCACCGGTCCACCAGAGCCTTCACCAATTCCCTATAAGCATCTTCACTGTTGTCCCACATAAGACCCACCACTGCTGTATTATCCGCATACTTCACAATATTATTTGTAGCAGACTTGGCACAGCAATCATGGGTCATCAAGGTGAACAGTAATGGACTCAAAACACAGTCCTGTGCGGAACTTGTACTCAAGGGCATGGAACTGGAAATTTTTCTTTCAATTTGCACAAACTGCAGCCTATCAATAAGAAAACCCAGTATTACATAAAGGAGTTTCAAAATCTAATAGGCCCAGTTTGTTCAGCAAATGCTGATGAATGATTGTGTTGAATCTGCCAGCAACAGCCTCCCATGGTCCATTGCACTCCCACAGAGTCAGCCTCCTCAGGGTGCCATCAACCAGACAGTGTTGGCTGGCGACCCCCAGGGGGAGAGCCTTCTCTGTGGGCATGCCTACTCTCTGGAACGAACTGCCCCCAGAGCTCTGGATGGCCCCTGACCTTTGGTTCTTCCACCGTGATCTGAAGATGTGGCTATTTCAGCGAGCGGACTGATTTGGGATTTTAAATTGATTTTATTAGTAGTTTTAAATTTTAAATTGTTGTCTTATTGTTTATTGAATTTGTTGGTTTAATCTTCTTTTAAATTTTATATTTTGTGTTTTTAATTTGTTGTGAGCTGCCCTGAGTCCTTCGGGAGAAGGGCAGCATATAAATTCAATAAACTGAACTGAGTGTTGAATGCCGAACTAAAATCAACAAACAGCATTCACGCATGAGTATTCTTCTTCTCCAGGTGCGCCAAGCTAAGATGAAGCACACAGAAAAGTACATCATCTATAGATTTCTTGACAGCATAAGAAATTCGCAATTTTTGTCCTTATCCTTTTGTAACTGAAGTTGGTTAAATACAAACCCTGTATATGGGTGTAAATTAATTTTTATAGGATACTGCACATTCGCAAATAGATTTTCACTATAAATAAACTAGCATCAATCCGCCTTACACAATTATGTTTGCACATCCTGTCCCTTTCCCGCATGCCTGATTAAAAGGTATGAGTAAAGCAATATAGTAAAGTACAATTTAGTCTGAAAAGTATATCACCGAGCTTTTGCCTGATCTTTCCTGCAATCCAAAGAAGCAAAAAACTGTGGACTGTTAAAGGCCCACCAAACCTCTTCATGTTGATCGTATCAACTGACAACTCATCCGCAGTGCCACTGCAGCTTTCATTCGTTTCCTTTTGCTGTGAAATTTATTCCTTGCCCCATTCTCCAAAATGCCAAATAGCTCAACACCTTATTGCCACGAGCAGGATGTCTCAACTCTGAGAAAACAAAATGAATTGTTTCTGCTACACATTATTTGTTCACTGTCTCTGATTTGAAGCCAACATTATCTTTTCTTTTTGTCCTGAAACAGCCTGTTCCAGACATGGCCACTGAAACACATTTTGCCAGCTCTCCTTGCCAGGCAGTAGCAAGTGACAACTTGCCTGGAGCTCTTCCAGGAAAAAACAGACCTAGAGGGAGTTCTTCCGATGAGTGAAAAAGCCAACCCCAAAGCATCTCCGAATGCAGGTATGTGAAAAAGGAAACATGATTCCTGGGAAGCCTGACAGAATGATCCCTCCTAGCAAAAATATAGCTCCTTTTGCAATTAGTGAGTGAAATGCACCAGGGAACTTGGCTGCATTACAAGCGACGGTCTAATTTAGAATAAGAAATCTTGCAAACACATCTTCAAAATACCCAGTTTGAAGGAGTATTTAAAGGGGGACATGGTGACCTAGTGGTTAAGATGCTGGGCTTATCAACCAGAAGGTTGGCAGTTCAAGACCCAAGCTCCACATGACAGGGTGAACTCCCATTCTTGCCCCAGCTCCTGCCAACCTAGCAGTTCAAATGCATGTACATGCAAGTAGATAAATAGGTACCATTTTGGTAGGAAAGTAACAGCATTCCATGCACCTCAGCGTATTGTCATGCCTGCCACATGCCCATGGAATCATCTTTGCACAACACTGAGTCTCTCAGCTAGGAAACAGAAATGAACACCACCTCTTAGAGTTGAAAAAGACTGGTCAAGAGAAACCTTTACCTTTACTTTAGTTTAAGGTTTAAACCTAGAAAAGTAAATTTAGTCTGTAGTCATCATCAAACACCTTGAAACAGACTAAGTTTACATCACCACAAAAATATACACAAGATGTACACAGTCCAATAAGTAGTCTAATAATGAACTAAGTCAACTTAAGAAAGAAAAATCAGTCTTTCTGTAACAGCTTGATTGGAATACAATCATGTAAATATCATGTAACTAGCTTACTTACTTCTACATATATGTTGGCTTGAAAACATACTCTGTTGACTTATATTACACTTATATTATACTGGCAGGATATCTGATGACTGACAGGGCATGGTAATGGCATGGAACTTGTTCTTTCCATTGAGCTGCCTTTTCAGGATCTGTCTTTCTTTGATGATACGTGGATGTTGTGGTCTTCCAAGCCTCATCAAATTCCACATGACTATGGAATATCAAAGTACCTGTAGCTGGTCTGTATGTTGCTATGTGGCCTGCTTGGTCTTAACTACCTTCCCTCTCTTTACTAACATCGGCTACAATGAAAATGAATTCTCAATGTCTTCACTGTAGATCAGTGGTCATGTGGATCAGTTTTCAATTGGAGACATGCACAAAACAGGAAATGGTTTGTCTCCAACCAATACAACTCATCACATTTCAAAGTTTTCTAATCTTTTTCAGCATAGACACAATTGGGCAGAAAAAAAACATGGAGTGTTTGGGTTCTTCAGGGATTTCCTTGTTCACTTTTGAATGAATTACAGTAACTTGCTTTCAAAATACACAATGCAAGAATGGCAGTGAAGATATGAACCTATGGGATAATTTAGCACTATTCTGCATGGATGCAGAAATATCCTCATTTAAGAATTATTCAAAGGAATCCCAACAAGAGAAATGTAAACTGGATATATATAGTTGGATGAATCCAAATTGTTATTGTTTTAATGTTTTAAATTTTAAATAGTTTGTGTTTTATGGTTCGTAAAATGTTTTACACATATTTTATTTGTCTTTTAAATCCTTTTTGTGGTAACTAATAAAACATTATTTGCTTTTACAAGCCTTCTGTACAAATTTGTTTTTTTTTTTACACCTGTGCCCTTCTGCTTCTACAGACATGGACAGAAAAGCAGGTATGAACCTCTAGTTTTTTTGTAATGGAAAGCTGTGAGCTGTGCAAACATCCCAAATGAGCCATGCGATTCACCTATTACCACATTATTTCTCTTATTTGCTGCTCTATACATTTCTTTTACATCTGTACTATCACTGCCTTGGGCTTCAGGAAGCGTGCAAATTCACTCCTTCTCAATTTAAAGAGGTACTGAACTATAAAATTCAGAGGTAGAGGAAGGAGACAACATTCGGTTGCAATTATCCAATTGTGAACAGCTGTAACTGCGATAGTAGCAGTAATATAGCAGGGAGGGGCTGTGCGGAACACAGCAAGAGTGGGTCCTACAGCAACAAAAATACGATTGAATGAAAAATAAGACTCGTGCAAATAAAACAGGGCATAAACAAAACCTTCAGAATCATTTTGGAAGAGTCACCTTCTCCAAAGTTGCACTTTCAAGTAGGTTTACTTACACAAGCTCAATTTTGTGTCAGTAATTTAGACTTCTGAATTTTTTTGAACTACAATTCCTATTCTGTACAGCAAATCAGTGGTGAACGATGATGACTGCTATAATTGTTGTATTTTAGAACATACTTGGTCATACTGTCAAAAAGCTTAGCATCAAACAATTAATGTTAAGTGGTGCTAATTAAACTCTACGCTAGGAAACTGTGTTGTAAAGAATCTAATAAGCCTAATATTAAGTTTGATATATAGCCACAGGTATGGGTTTTCTTTCTACAAATTAGCCACAAATGACTAGGCTAAGACTGGTAGAATGTTAATGAACTATGTAAGAAAAAATGAAAATGAAATCCCATTTCATATGTGATGTCCACCTATCACAGTGGTTCTCAACCTGTGGGTCGGAACCCCTTTGGGAGTCGACCAACCCTTTCACAGGGGTTGCCTAAGACCATCGGAAAACACATATTTCAATACAAATACAGGTGTATGTGAAAATAATTTTATGGTTGGGGGTCACCGCGACATCAGGAACTGTATTAAAGGGTTGTGGCATTAGGAAGGTTGAGAACCACTAACCTATCATATATTGTTTGTTACAAAAGTCTAAAGATTTACTTCGCTTTAGATTATCAGAATCTAGCACAGATAACTTTTACTGCATGTAGTACATTCTTTGGCAGTAAAGTTTTCTTTTGAAAACTCAAAATGGAAATGCAGAGCCTTTAGAAACATAATCAGTTGCAGTGAAAGAAGAATGAAAAGTAGAATGAACTTAAAAGAAAAATAAATTGAGAAATGAGTAACATGTAGAATGTAGTATAAAAGGCCATATAAATTACCTTTCGCGTTCAGAATTTCTTCTTTGATTTTCATCACAGATCTTTGGCCTTTCTTTTCATCATTTCCAGCTGTTAGAAAAATCAAAATAGAGAATAACGAATGACTGACGTATTATAAATACAAACATAATATAAAATACAGAAAAAATACTTCGTATTAAATGTTTAGATAAAGAAAACAGAACAACAGACAGTGAAATAGTGCAGGCTTTTTTTTTACAGTAAATATGGTAAGATATATGTAGTATTTTCATAATGAAAGTGGTCCTATGTCTTAATTGCCTTATTATTTACTTAATTTTCTTATTATTTACTTGAAAATAAAGAATCTGATCAGATCACTGTGATCCTGTAGTGGAAAAAGTTTCTCATAGTAACTTTGCACTATTTTCTTTTTGTCCTCATTTCAAAAATAGAAAGTCTTTATCATCCATTAGTTGATGAACTAAGTTTCTTCTCTTTCTCTTTTTTCAATTTATATGCCAGCCATCTTCCTGGTTCATTTGCATTTTCAAAAAAGTTTTATTTAGCTCCTTTGATTTTCTGTGTAAGTTCTTCTTTTTCTATCACATTCAATTTATGTTTTTTTAAAGTCCATTTGTTTTTTTAGATTCTTCTTTTGTGGATTTCTTTGTAATTCCCTAAGGTTTTATATTCCTCCTCCAAGGTTTTTTGAGTTTGCCTCCTTTTTCTATTTCTTTTTGCAACGTATGTTATAGTTAGTCCTCTTATATATGCTCTAATTGTATCCCAAACATTTTGTAATGATGTATCTTCTTTTTTATTCTCTTCAGGGGAAAAAATCCAATTCTTTCTCCATAAACTGAGTAAATTCCTTTTCCTTTAATACTGATTGGCTCATTTTCCATCTTTTCTTCTTTGTCCCTTCCAAATAACTTTTATTGGATTATGATCTGCCCACGTACTTGTTTCAATGTATATTTCTTGTATATTAGCTATTAACTCTGCTGATATCCACATCATGTCTATTCTAAACCAGGACATGTGTCTACTTGAATAAAATGTGTATTTTTCGCCATCCATCTTTATACCTAGTTCATCCACCATTATAAAGAAGGCTTTTGGAAGTGTTTTTCTATTTTTCTTATTTGTTACTGTTGTTTTATAGTCCAATTTTGTGTCTACAATTGCATTGAAACCTCCTACTATGCATATATTTTTATATTCTAATTCTATTATTTTCTTACGTAATTTCTTGTAAAAGTCCTCTTGATTATTATTTGGGGCATACCATATATTGCCACTAATAGTATCTGTTTGCCATTCATCATTATCTCCAACATCAAAACGTTCCCTTCCTCGTCTATAAAAAGGCATTATACTAAGCCTTTAAATATCCCATCAAATCATTTTTATTTTTATAATTCTATTTCTGGACTAAAGTCCATTGATAAGGACTGTTTTCAGGTTGGCAATTAAAGTTTCAAACCAGTCCAGATATGATCTTTGGGGTTTATTTCAAAAAGGTATACATGCATTTCTAAGTTTCTGAGGCTGGATCTTAAATCTTTCTCACATCCAGCCAACAAAGTGATGTTTTATTTATTTATTTTATTTTATTAATTTAATTTATATGCCACCCTTCTCCCGAAGGACTCAGGATGGCTTACAGTCCGTTTAAAAACATACAGTGAAAAAGTTAAAATTAGATTAAATCACAAATTTGGACCGGACAGACAATTAAAATTTAAAACTTTAAAACCATCCA
>JANHFR010010304.1:8518-19294 GCA_032468015.1 Mimophis mahfalensis | reverse complement strand
TGGCTCCTGGTGTTTTCTTTTCTGTGGGAAACGGGTCCAAATGGCTCTTTGAGTGTTTAAGTTTGCAGACCCCTGGTATAAACAATCTCTCCAGATATTTCTAGATTACCAATGCTATGATTCTTAACCATTGATTGTGTTGTCTGGGGCTGACGATAATTTAAGTCCAAACCTCCTGGACAGTTCTGATAAGATTTTAAGATACAGTATGGAAGCCTCATAAAACAATTGAGATGGAAACCTTGCTGTCTGTGCAAATATCTGTTATAACTCTAACCAATGTGCATAATTAAAAAAAAAGAAAGAAAGGCCAGTTGTACATCGGCAGCAATTCAAGGCCATCCAAAAGTTAGAGCATGCAATATACAAAAGATGTTGTTTTGTAGCATCCAACAAGAAAAAAAAAAGATAATATTTTGGGGATATATTTCATCTTTTATTAGAGAACCCTGAAAACTCCCAAAGAAAAAATAAATCTCGGTAAAGCAAGTTTTGCTAGTCAGAATTGGCTTCTACATAATGCCTAGACATATTTATCATTTGGAGACATTACCAAACCCCATAATTCTTTTTTCACTATGCCTCAGGAGTGGTTATGCGAAAATCACTGATAGTGCATGCAAAAAGAAGCCATCACATTTCTTTATCACATTTTGTTGTAATATTCATTAAGCACAAGCCTAGTGGGCATGAATGTTGTATCAGTGCAGGAAACAATTGTTCAGACCCTGGGTTTCTAAAAATATTTATTTAATGCAGTGGTTATAATAAGGATGTTAGAGATGATTGGTTTGTTTGGACATGTACCTGTGATAAAACAGGGCATAAGTCTGCTCCAGTCAAATACAAAGTATTTATTAAAGAGAAATAAAACAGTAAAGATATAGAACCTTAACTAGGCTAACTAACTGTGCTCCATGTGTGCAAGTAAGAGATAGTGATACAGGCTAGAGAGAGAAGGCCAGAGGGTTTTTATTCTGTAGGAGGAGCTTGTGCTCTGACCATATGTTATTGGTGGAGATGGTCAGATGTCCTTCACTGTGATTCAGTAATCATGGCCAACAATATTCTGACAAAGGATGTCTCTCCCCCAAACATGCAAGTACAGACATCATAATCTAATCCCAAGCAAATGTTTATTCAGGCACTTGTATAAATGTAATCCTGAGAAATCCTTGTCAATCTCACTCCCACCTCAACACACCTCTTTAAATACTGTATTGTTGCTGCTGTGTAAGGAGAGTTGTGATGTGACATGAGGCATAAAGCACCAGCAACATTTCTTCATCTGGAGGCATGTCTTATTTTTATTCTTATGCTGCTTATTCAAAAATACCAAGCTATGGCCAGGCACCCTGTAGCCACAGATGCTACAATTATCAAGGGGAGAGGGGGAAAAAATCAGAGTTCGTGCAGAGGAGGTTGTCCATGCAAAGGATCACATGCAAATTGTTTGCTCAGAAATTGCATGAATGGTTTCTCTTCCTCCAAGAACAGGATTTCCACTAGACCAGCCATTTTTTTTACTACTGAATGGTGCTCCCTTCTAACATCTTTTCATGAGATTTAATTTAAGTGTGAAGATCCCTGGAGGAGGCACGAGATATTCACACACACCTAGGAGCAACCCTGTAAGTAAATAAGTGCAAGTGTAGATGCACTTCATCCATCTGAATTTCTCTTTCTTCATTCTCATAGTGATGTGCTTTAAGCCAGGAGATCACAAAGATTGTCTGGCTGCCACTGTGGAACAATTAATCAACTGTCAGACCTACCCCAGCTAGGTCCCTAGGGAAAGACCATTGACCCCATTTGATTAAAGTGATAGGTTCTTTTACTAAGGATCAGTGGTTGCAGCAAAAGTAAGGCTAGAACTAAGTATTCCCATGCAAAAGTTACATGCTCTTCCCTTCTGTGGCCCTCCCTCCTTGAGTAGAACGTCCATGTCCAATAGCATCCCAATACGTTGTTTTTGGAACTGCTTTGATGTCAGGTGAGTCTTGAAATGGCTTTGCATTCTTTCCCAGGCCAGGCCTCCTTGGGCAACCCAGTTTAACATGTCTGGTTCCTGTCAGTGCCATTCCCTCCACCCACACATCTTCCTTCTTCCCTCCTGCATAACTTCCCCAAATCGCTTTGACCCCATCCCTCCATTTATGGCAGGATGCCAACAAGGTTAGTGAAGCATAGTGAAGATGACAGAACTGACACGGACTGTGTGTCATTGCCCAGGGGACCCAGTGCAACGTATTTTGGAACAATGCCCTCAGAGTGCATACAGGGAAACCCCAGAGACTGCAACTCCATCATATACCGATTATACAAATAGTCTACCTTGGAAGTTGTAAATAGTGTAAATCATTTCGTATTTGCTAATTGAGAGTGAAATTGGGTTGTGCTTTTTAACAATTGTGCCATATGCTAAATAAATAATCAATGTTTTTCTTCAAATCAAATGCAAGCTTGTAGGGAAAAGGAAGGTAAATTTCTCTTCTCTAAACTGTCAGCAGGTTTGTAGCTATGCTTATCATTAAACCTCCATGCAGAGAGCTATGAAATGTTGCAGATCAGTAGCTGTGCTTCTCCAGTTTTCCTGTCATGGGCCATCCTCAGGGGAAAAAAATCCCTTTGCAAACAATGCTTGCTTCTGTCTGCTCTGTACTTTTCTGTTTTTATGGCTCTTTTAGCACAAATGGGGTTGTTGGATAAGAAGGTGGCATCATTCACTGAATCTGACATGGTTCCTTCATACAGGTAGAAACTGGCTGAAGAGAAGATAAAACTGTCAGGTGGTATTAGTGTTTCAGTTCATCTTAATAGCTACGTACTCAGAAGAGATTACAGCGCTTGCCGGTAGCTCTGAGGGAGGGAAAGACACTGAAAGGGATGCCATGCAAGAAATCAGAAGGGCCTCCAATCATATTTCCAATGATGAACACATTTATAACAGAGAAGAAGCCAACCCAAGCCTGTTGCTATGCTTATCAAGATCAATGAAGCAGGAATGGATTTTTCCTTTCGACTGGTTCTTTGTAGAATGACAAGAAGGTCCATTGGGATCTTGTCTGCTATTTGGTCCATCTATTTGGTTCTTCTCACCGGAAATTAAGAAATGAATCCTCTCCCCATTTTTAAGATGCTTATGGCATCTTGTATGCTATTCCATCTCTGTCTGGGTGATGCCTTGCATTTTATTAATTAAATATACAACCACTCTTTCATTTTTAAACACGCACTAAAAAGATGTGGGTAATCAAGACTTGGCTATACAGAATCATATAAAACCTCCAGAGATTATGGAAGGGATCTAAAATGGCATATATTTTAGCACTAATGCAAGAAAACTACTTCTATGGTGCCTCTAACAATAATCTAGCTGCAATTGCACAGCTGTGAAGTAGCAATGTGTTCATGCAAAGGAGCTATGCTGCATTTGGAAAGTTGTTCTTGAAAATAAAGTACAATAAGTCCCCACTTAATGATGGTTAGGGACTGTTCAAAGTTACAACAGTGTAAAAAAAAAATTGCTTTCTGAACCAATCCTCCCATTGAGTGGGAGTGTTTTGCATTCACCACTTACATTCTTTCCAACCAGTTTGCAACCAACAGAATTAATGGAGAATGTGGAAATAAAATAATAAATTGCAATTGCATTGCATTTACTATCTAATGGGTGTGCTGAACTGTATCTTTGACCCTTCTTAAACAACACGAGTTCCACATTAGCTAAGAATGGTAGGAATTCGTGTCCAATGCATTTGAAGAGCGCCAGGTTAACAAAGAGCAAAATGTAGAGGAAAACAAGGGCCATGTAATGTGTCACTTGAGT
Organism: Mimophis mahfalensis; assembly: GCA_032468015.1. Lineage (NCBI taxonomy): Eukaryota > Metazoa > Chordata > Lepidosauria > Squamata > Mimophis > Mimophis mahfalensis. The sequence continues at coordinate 15,465 of JANHFR010010304.1, read as the reverse complement.
ATGTTTTTTGTTATAAAAGGGCAATTTGTTTCAATGTAGCATTCATATATGAGGTTTTTTTTATACTATTGCTGTTACTGAAGGAAGAAATAACCTGCCAGTTTTTATCAACTTCAATTTCAGAAAGGTTTATGTATGTATGTAGGTATTTGTTTATCATTATCCTGCTCTTATTATTTCTATACATGGTGGCAAATATACTATAATGCTCCTTCTTCCTCCTGTTTTCCCCACAACAACTCTGTGAAGTGGGCCGACTAGGAGAGAGTGACTGGCCCAAACTGGCTTTCATGCCTAAGTAAGGTGGGACTACAACTCACGGTCTCCTGATTTCTAGCCTGGTGCCTTAAGGACACATTTTGGGGCTTCTACATTTCAGAATCTATATCTTTATATCCAAAAATATATATTATTTGTTAGGAATGACTGTTGACCAGATATGCTACTCTTTCAGCTCCTTTTGTACTAGTTCAGAAGTTTTCTCATTGAGGGATTCCCAGTCTATCAGGAATCACATCACAAATGTGATTATGTCACTCACTCTCTAACATGGCCAATGCATCGCTGAGGGCAAATGAAGCTGTCAGATCACCAGACCTGGAAGGGGGAGTACAGGAAAATAAAACTCTGGTGCCCAGTCAGCATGCCAGTTTTAGATTTGCCAAGCTACACTTGCATCTTTGCTCCCTGCCAGCCATAATATTGAACAAGTTAGTAATCAAGGAGAGAGGCAACCTGGAATTAAAGAGAGAACTTCCTAACAGTGGGAACAATTAGCCAGTGGAACAACTTGCCTCCAGAAGTTGTGGGTGCTTCATCCCTGGAGGTTTTTAAGAAGAGATTGGACAGTCAGTCACTTGTCAATAGGGTCTTCTCCTTGAACAAGGGGTTGGACTAGAAGACCTCCAAGCTCCCTTCCAGCTCTAGTCTGGTTGATTGATTGATTGATTTACAAAGACACTGAATGGGTATTATGACTGGTCCTCATATTTATAAATATTCGAGTGCCTCACAGTCAGGCAATTGCTGTTTGCAACCTTCACTGCTGGCTTCCAAGAAACAGAGTCAATGGAGAAGCCAACAGGAGTTTGCAAATGGCAACCATGCAAACATCATGATGGTGTGGGATTTGTTGAACCACAGCAATGGAAATGTCAGAACTGCCATCACTAAGAGCCGTGGTGGTGCAGCGAGTAGAGTGCTGTATGTAGTACTTAGCTGCCAGATGCCTGCAATTAGGCAGTTCAAATCCCACCAGGCTCAAGGTTGACTCAGCCTTCCATCCTTCTGAGGTGGGTAAAATGAGGACTCAGATTGTTGGGGGCAACAGGCTGACTCTGTAAACTGCTTAGGAAGGGTTAAAAGCCCTGATAAGTGATATATAAATCAAATGCTATTGCTATTGCTATTCCAGTGTGGTCATGTGGTTTTTCAATTTACAACCATGTCGTTCAGGGATCGAAATTCCAGTCCTAATTACCATTGTTGAATCAGGAATCCTTGCATTAGACTGCATATTTTTATTCTAGCCAATCGGTCAACTGTTCGACTGGAGTGTTCCCTCTTAATCCTGACACCAACTTCCTTTTGCAAAGATGCACAAAGAGAAGCATCTCCAGATTCTTCCCCCCCCCTTATTCCTTCCCTTTCATCTTTCCACCCAAAGCTAGAAGAAACTTCGCCAAGAGATGTTGACAATTACAAAGATAAAGGCACTCAGTGGGAGAGGATTATGGAAGAAACATTTTTGCTGCGATTGTGGTGTTTAAAAAAAGCTGGGGAATCGGAACTGCATAATGAGGCACAAGGTAGGTTGTAAACGAAGTGATCAGCTAGGCAGAAGGACTTGCTGAACTGAAGAGGAGATAATGGTTTCTATGGCAATACAAAACTGAGGTTAAGTTTTTTTTTTATCAGCTGCAGGCAAATGTATTTCAAATGGTTAATGGGGTGAGAGGGAGAAGAAGGTGGTGTCAGCCAGTTGTTGGAAGACATGATGCAAGACATCCGTACCCAACCGGATGCCCTCCAGCTGATGCGCTGGACTACAGCTCCTGTCTATATTTCTAGCCAGCCCTCTGGATATAGCAGCAGGAGGGCACCAGTTAGGAGAAAAATGATGCAGTTTTGATACCTTTGGCACAGATCCATACATCACCAGTTACATTAATTAAGCATGGTGCTACAATGGGACTTAACTTGCAGTTTTGAAAACAAGAGCCAAGGATATTTACAGCTGAGATTCCCAGTCCCTAGCAGGATTTCAAAAAGTAACTGTCGGCTTTTGTTTCCCTTTTAAAGAATGGCAGCGTTCCTAACCTTGCTGAGTTATCAAGACAAGGTGCAAGGTAATAATTACAGTAAGCATTCTTGGCTGGCAAAGAAGATGCAAACAGATGCCCTCCATATGTTTGGGATTACAATTTCCAGCACCCTGTATTATTGGAGGAGATTGCTGCAGAGTTTTGTAAGCAAAGTAGGCCCAAAGCATTAAGTTGGACACTTGGTTTGGCATGATTCTAGCTCTTGCTTGAAATAGAAGCTGGGGAGGTGGAGGATCATTAAGTGGCAAATGCTTTCCAACTGTCCCATATGGAAAACAATCCTCATAAATGAAGACAAGGTTGAACAATGCCTTTCCTCTAAAACCCACCAGGATCCAGTCCCAAACACACACACACACACACACACACACACACACACACACACACACACACACACACACTATTGCTACTATATATTGTGGGGAGAGTGGAGAGTAACCCCTTGTGATCTCAAATTTTCCACCTTAATCAAAGGATAATTTGTCTCTGAGGGTCAGTATATGTATCAGTGGAGTTGATTGCTATTATATGGTGATGCACACTGAATTCCTTTTTAGTCTCTGGGTTCAGCAGCAGGTTTACTATCATGTTCCATTCTATTCTCTCTCCTTTCTTCCTGTTTCCTCACCCCCCTCCCAGAAGTGGTATCCTACCGGTTTGGCCCAGTTCGGCCAAACCGCTAGTGCTGATTAGGGTTGGTTCACCAAACCAGCAAAAACCACCCCGGCTGGCCCCGCCCACCTGCCCTGCCCCCACCCTTCCCTTTTTTTAAGCTCTGGTGATTCGCGCGGCAGCAGAGAATCAGCAGAGCTCTGCTTTTGAAGCCAATGGAACACGCTGTTCCCGTCTATTTCTGCTTTAGGAAGCAGCAACGCTACTTCCTATGGAAGAAATAGATGGGAACAGTGCACTGACTGCTTCAGTGACTCCATCCAGCCACCTCATTCTCCGTCATCCCGTTCTTCTTTTGTCCTCAATCTTTCCCAGATTAGGCTCTTCTTCTCCAGTGAGTCCTTCCTTCTCATTTGAAGAGTACCTTAGCCTTATCTAAATTTCATTTCAATTTTACAACTCCTGGGCAGAACATCACTGCTTCCAAATATCAGTTCAGAACATCCACAGCCACTGATACTGGAATAGGAGGAAATTATACAGTAATATTGGAGCACAGAGCAGAGGCCCAGGACAAATTAAAACTGTTTTGTAATCTGAAGAGATAATTCTTGGTGCAGAGATCCCCGATGATCCTTCCCATTTTGCAATGTGTCCTGGGATTCAATGTTCCGGATTGTATGTTCTACATACTGATTCCAGTATTGCCCTGTGCCACAGATGTTAATTCAAAGCTCTCATAATGGTTTTAATCAGCCAACATCGTCCTTGTAATATACTGGTGATAAACTCAGATAAGAGAAGAAGATCCTTCCACTTTGAGATTTGGATATGGGTTAATTTCTCAGAGCCTGTAGGAAAGACACAGGAAGAATAGTGTTCAATAATATTTTCCAGAGAAGAAGCCATTCTAGTGTTTGGCAACAAAGCCACTGAAGGGTCTTGCAGCTCATTAAACACTTTTAGAGCACACAATGGCTCATGAGGTATTATTCAGAAATTGAACTGGGCATTTATTGTTAGAAGAAAGGTTTGGAATGAATAGATTCAAAGAGAAACACAACCTTAATAGTAGAAGACAGAAGCACATTGCTGACCTTGTCAGGGATAAGAAGCTTAAGTAAGGTTGGGCCTGATTAATACCTTTTATTTAGGAAGAGCAAGTTTGTAGATTAGGCAGGAAAGATTATAAAAAAGCAAGCAGAAATCATTTCCTTAGAACTGCAAAGAACAGAGCTGCATCCCTCACATCATTTGGAGTCAAACATCACCAAAGGAATAGTGACAGTAACCTTCTTGACTATGACATGTGAATATGATAACCCCTTGCTTAACTTGTAAAATGATTAAATAGCAAACTGCAACCAGAACCTTTTGTCTTTCTTTAATCCACAGGAGATAATGAGATGTTCTTAATGAATGCTAGCTAGTAAGATTTTGTAAATCCCTTGCTCAAGGATGCAGTTGAAGGACTATCCTGGGAAGCTGAAATTTTCTCCTTTCTGTCTCTGATATCAGGTTTGTAACAGATAATTAGTTTCAAAAGTTGGGAAAGGGAATGTGGCATCATAGAAATGTCTTGAGTTTCAGCTTCTACTAGCTTGAGATCATTTGGGTATGGCAAAGAACAATGGAAGTTGTGTAGCCTACATCTCCTATTCCTGGAATAAAAATTACATGTCCTTTATGGAGGGCAGTCACTATTCTGAAATGCAGCCATCTAATTTTGCTGTAAAGTGACGATTTAGGCAATTTCTGAGAAACTAATCTAGACTGATGTTGCAGCTTGCAACACCACAAATTAGTACAGACCCTCATTATGTATTGCGGCTCATGTATTGTGCTAAATCATAAGTACAGTTAGAAGCCTTTAATGCTTGAAGGCCAGCTGGAAAACTTTTAAACATTCTCAAAACAGAGCCACCATCTTCTGCAATGAAAGGCAAAAAGTGTGTTTGGGGGAAAAGGAAATGAAAAATGTCTTTGTTCTTGGGTCTTGGCTGAAGGTCTCTGCAGGAAGCACATTTAAAAAAAAACAAAAAAACCCAGATTTTGTACAACTGAGCCAGAGAATTTAAGCCCAAAGCTTGAAAAAAAAAATACTGGGAAAAGTTGAACCAGTAAGGTAGAGTTGGCAAGGAACCCTTACTTAGTTGTGTGAGAAATTCTTTATCCCTTTTAAGTGATACTTTCTCAGTTTGGAGTAGTTTATATTTGATTTCATTCTTTGTCTCTCCATTGCTTTACTCAAGGCTTAGAGTTACCAGACATCTGGAAAAAGAAGATATGTGCTCCTTTTTATTCCCAAGTCCTACATCCACCAAGCATACACTTAAAATCAAAGACCGTCTAACTTTTTGAATGCCTTGCTGTTTTTTTTTCTTGGTAGTCATTGAAACATTTGTGTATTGTGAACTTCTAAATTGCCTGCTTCTCTCTTTTCCTTGTCTGTTGGCAGACACAACAGCCTAGTTTTACATGATTTATTTCCTGAGTCAAGCAAGCGGCTTCAATCCACCACTTCAAATCCATAATCACACTAGACCGTGGATCATATGACCATTATTATGTTTCCTCTGATGAGAAATGCATCAGTTCTGTTCTGTTGCTAGCATATGTTCTTGAAAACAAAGGGGTTTTTTTTGAGGTGGGAGAAAATATCACAACGGAAAAAGAATCTTTCTGAAGGTAATTTCACATACAAATACAACCTAAGTACATTTTTTCCAGTTTTTAACTGTAATTTTTGTCATGGATGCTAAGGAGGTTAAACACCTTACAAGCACAACTTACAAGCACAACTGAGCCCAAAATTTGTGTGGTTAAGTGAGAAATGTGTTAAGTGAGTTTCTCCCCAATTCATGACCTTTCTTGCCACAGGTGTTAAATGAATCTGTGCGGTTGTTAAATTAATAACATGGTTTTTAAATGAATCTGGTTTCCCCATTGACTTTGGTTCTCAGAAGGTCTCAAGAAGTGGTCACATGACTTTGGGACACTGCAACCATCATAAATATGAACCAGTTGCCAAACATCTGAATTTTGATCACGTAATGCTGCAATGGTTATAAGTGTGAAAAATGGTCATAAGTCACTTTTTCAGTGCTGTTGTAACTTTGAATGGTCACTAAATAATTGTTGTAAGTCGAGGACTACCTGTAGTGTGTCCTCCTTCCTCCTCCCCATTTGTTCTCTTGTTCATTAGTCTGTGTCCTCCTTTGTCTCTTCTGATTTCTCATAAGTCAAACTACTCATAGCTAATTTTGGTTTGCCAATCCCAGCCTTCTGTGACTTGAAGCAATGGACATTTTACCCATCAAAGGATCTGCTTGTTCCTTGGAATACTTTTGTGTTGGCTTTGTTCTCAGATTGCAAAAGATAGGATCTTGTGTTGCATCAGTATGAAACTGCTTTCGTAATTTACTTTGTATTAAAAACAATTAAAATAATAGACCCAAATAGATACAAAACCATAGCTTGAAAAATATTACAAGCCAGAACCATGGTGGCACAGTGGTTAGAATGTAGTACTGCGGGCTATTTCTTCTAACTGCCAGCTGCCTGGCAGTTCAAATCCCACTGCCTCAAGATTGACTCAACCTTCTACCCTCCCAAGGTCGGTAAAATGAGGAGATTGTTAGGAGCAATATGCTGATGTTGTAAACCCCTTAGAGAGGGCTGTAAAGCACTGTGAAGTGTTACATAAGTCTAAATGGTAATGCTATTTCTATTACACATAATACAGCCATTGCAAGAGCTCCCTATCATCAGGGAATCTTGAGGCTTGTTGGAACACCGCCCCCCCCCAAGTTTTAAGGGCTTTCCAGACATCAGTGAGAGATGGACCTACCTTGAGAGGGACCCTGACTGGACTTGTTGTGGCTCCGTCTGTCAGGCCGGCTCCTCGACAGGAGGAGGATTCGGAGGATGATGCGGAGGGACTGCCAGGTCTTTCCCCCCTGTTAATACAGCAACCTCCAGACGAGGAATCCCTGCCAGGCCCTTCTTCCC
>JANHFR010010302.1:2171-12511 GCA_032468015.1 Mimophis mahfalensis | reverse complement strand
ATGCATATGCCTGCTCATTAGGGCTCTCGCCCCCCACAAGCGGCATTTTACAAGGTCAGCTTATTGCCCCCACAATCAGGGTCCTCATTTTACCTACCTCGAAAGGATGGAAGGCTGAGTCAGCCTTGAGCCTGGTGAGATTCGAACAAGCTCAGCGTCTTAGCCCCTTTATCTACTTAAGTACGCTACCTATATTCTTTCTGTTGGTTTATGTATGTGCTGCAGGATTGTTTGGCCAGCATTACAACTGCTGAGATCGCTCTGGGTTTGTCCCTAAAAGAAATATAATAGATTCAATAGAAGAGTATTAAATATGAAACATTTATTTCAATGTATGAAGCAAGTTAAAGGATGGATTAAGAAAAAAAGGTGTATTTTTGGGTAGGCTGAAGGTAGAAAAAAAGGGAAAATAATGGATGACAAATGAGGACATTAATTGGAACATCTCTGAAAGCAAAGCCATTTGCTGTGATGGGCACAAGGGAAGAACTAATAGAATGTATACATCACATAATTGATGACTTACACAGTTGTGTCCAATGTTGGGGCATGTATAAATAGTCAGGTTTATGTTGTGGATCCCACAGCAGAAGGCAGTTTGTAGAAGCTCTGGAGAGCACCGAAATTTTTCACTAATATGCCATTGTTGGGGGTTTTTTTCTGTCCCTGGATTTTTTTTTTAAAGCATTCAGAAAACTGGAAAATATGTTGCTTGAAAATTTATTAGAAATTCAATTTGGAAACAGATTTATTTGTACAAATAATCAGTTATATTGATCAGCAAAAGCAGTAATTAGAAGTAAACAATCAGATACAGAATCTTTTCAAATAAACGGAAGTACTAAACTTCTTACCAATTTTATTTGGCTTTAATATTAGCAAAAAGTAATAGAACCAATAGCATCCATAATCTTAAAATAGAACATTATGGAATTGATCTGCTTTCAGATGATAAATTTTGCTAGCCATCCAGAGAATTATCTCTCAACTGATGTTTGAATTAAAGAAATGTCATTTGGCTGAATGTTTAACTTCAGTAACTTGTCTGCTATATTAATTAACTGATAAAATAAATCACAGAAATAGCTTCAAAAAGTTGGACCCTATTAATCCAGGTGGATTTAGATATCTAGAAGCAACTATTATAAAAGAATGGCATTAATTACAACAATGGAATTATGGAACATTTCTGTCTAAGGTTAAAACAAAATTTTAGTCATGGCAACATCTTTCTGTGTATCAGTGTTTAGGAGTGGGATGATGTTTTCAATCCAGGCCATCCTGCACAGCTTCAAACAAACTCATTACAGGACTGAGGTCATAATACTATTTATGAATGATAAGATAATGCAGATAAAAATTGAGGTTTAGTCCTGAAGAATGACCTGTTCAATCTTCTCTTTTATGCAATAGGAAATAGATTCCTTAGCATCTTTCAGAGAGTATCTTACAACCAAGAAGATAATTCAGCTCCTAATTAGCTTGAAATTCAATTACAGTATTACTTGAGAAAAATAGCTCATACGTCAGCTGGAAGAGAAATTTACATACCTTGAAAAGGAGCCAACCCAGTTCTGAATCGAGGATAGAGCAAAATTGTCATGGTTAAAAAAAAAAATGCTGCCTGCAGGCTTGAGTTTGGCAAGTATGACTCAGTTACATTAGACAGGATGACACAGGCTTATTATGGATCTGCAGAAATAAATTGGAGTAAAACTGAAAACAGCTATTGATATTAAGCCTGTTTTATACGCTTAATTATAGCAGTACTTCTGTTAGCCTTTTTCAAGATATCTGAAGTATTACTTTGATCATCAGAAAATGAGACAGTTCTCCTTCCTCAGGAATAGGCTGTGACTTCTGAACTCTGAGAAATCTAACTCTGATCTATGGTCTTCACAGATATTGTATCACTAAGTCAAACTATTTCCTTAAGTCAAGAAAGTAGCAGAAGGACTTCATGTTACTTCATCATTAACCATTTAACCTATCTCCTCAAATATATTTTCAGCAGAGGCTATTCCTGGCTTCCTATCCTGGGGTGTGACTTTTCATTCCCTGATCTTCTCTGTAAATTAATGTCTCCTGAGGGCTCCATGACCTCCATCAAAGAGCCTCTTCCACTGAGAATACGGCCCATATCAACACCTAGGCAAATTTGTCTTCCTATTCTTGACAGGGAGTCATAATGCAAATCAAGGTACATGGAGGGCAGACATAATGTAAACCTAAACGCATGACTAAACAGAACAACTTTAAAACTTAATAGGAAAACTATTTATGAAGAAGAAAGGGACGACAGAGAATGAGGGGGATGGATGGAGTCACTGAAGCAGTCGGTGCAAGCTTAAATGGACTCCGGGGAATGGTGGAGGACAGGAAGGCCTGGAGGAACATTGTACATGGGGTCATGATGGATCAGACATGACTTTGCAACTAACAACAACATTTATGATTATGTTGATGTGTGCAAAGCAATAAAGTTACCTGTACACAGAAACTTTAAGATCTACTGAAAATTATAACCTTGATCATTTTGCTTTTTTAAAATTAACCTGTAAATATTTCCTGATGGCCAGATTGGGTTGCTCCAGATTTCTTAGAAAATTACAATTCATTTTATACCACCACCACCCTCTGCCAAATGCAGACACGCAAAGAAAGACTTGGGTTTCCTCCCTGCTTGTTTTTAGAACTTGTTTTGAAGAAGGAAACAGGGAGAGATTACTACAGGTAGTCCTCGACTTACAACAATTTGGTTAGTGACTGTTGAAAGTTACAACAGCACTGAAAAACGTGACTTTTCACCAGTTTGCACACAAATGGCCATTTTAACATCTCCGTGGTCTTATGATCAAAATTCAGATGCTTGGCAGTTGACTCATATTTATGACAGTTGCTGTTCCTAGGGTCACGTGCTCCCTTTTTGTGACCTTCTGACAAGCAAAGTCAATGGGGAAGCCAGATTCACTTGGCAACAGTTTGACTACAAACTATGGCAAGAAATATTGTAAAATGGGGCAAACTCACTTAACAAATATTTCACTTAGCAACAGAAATTTTGGGCTCAGATGTGTTTGTAACTGAGAACCATCTGTATTTAGATAGTATAATCCACTTTTAAAAATATATTTTTAATATGGCATATAATATAATGTAGTACTTAGCAAGAGGCCTAAAATAGCCAGTTCGTTAATAGAAAAATATAACTTCTGTTAACTTCACAAACACATCCATGTTGTTTTCTTGGCACCAGTGAAGAATGGCTTGGTCACTTTTTTTCTTCTAGGATATTTTTCAATTTTCAATCTGGTCTACAACTCTGGAGTTCTGCTATGCAACTACCAATTAACCTATCTCCCTCCGTAGCTTCTAATTTATTTTATTTCTTATGAACTTAAATATAGCAAATAGCCACGTATCTCAATGCAAAGCAATTCTGAATGGCTTACAACATCAAAACATTAAAATCATCAAACATAAATATACCCAATAAAATTGCAATATAAACATAATAAAATCAACGACACAAGGAAGGAGCCAAATAGATGGTGTGTGTGTGTGTGTGTGTGTGTGTGTGTGTGTGTGTGTTAGCTTTTACATAATCAATCAGCTCCAGTTTAAAGTTCCCCATTGGTGCCCTAAATAATTCTAATGGCCCTAATCCTACATAAGGCCAGCCAAGTACAACAACCTGTTCGGGTAGCTCTACAGAAGCTGAGGACTCAGCTGGTGGTGCAGTGAGTAGTGTGCTGTATGTAGTTTTTAGCTGCCAGATGCCTGCAATTAGGCAGTTCAAATCTCACCAGGCTCAAGGTTGACTCAGCCTTCCAGCCTTCTGAGGTAGGTAAAATGAGGACCCAGATTGTTGGGGGCAATGTGCTAACTCTGTAAACCGCTTAGGGAGGGTTGAAAGCCCTGATAAGCGGTATATAAATCAAATTCTATTGCTATAGAGTGAGAAGATAAAGAGAGGTAGGGTCAAGCCTCCTTGCCTGGTGTTTACAGCCTGGGAGAAATGGCCCAGGCTACATAGATAGCAAGATATATATATATTTATGAACATTCATTTGATGCACAGGATCCACACTGAAAGATTGTCACCTAGTTGCTATCCAATTTGTCTTGTAGACCTTCTTAAATTTAAGAAGCTGCTGAATGGTTCCTGTTATTTCCTACTTGCGAAAGCAATTACAACAATTCCACTACTTCTCGCAGGTTTCAAAATATGGGGGGCATGGCCCATTTCCTGGGAGATTTCCATTTGTTGGGACTGATGAAACCTGGAGCATAATTCTATCTAGAGGGTGGAAGGAAAGCCCAAATTATGCAGATAAACCTAATGTTGCCTTCATAAACTCTTACCAGAGCAGTTTCCCTGCCACACCAGTCCTACAATGCCCTCTCATGACTGTTCAGAGAAATTAAAGCTAGCCTTGTCACTTCAAAAATCATGGGGGAAAATACTGAAAGAAACAAAACTCTAGATAATTCCACTGAAACATTTAAAACAGGATTGTCTACCACCCACTGAACATAACTATTAAGAACTGATTGTAAAATATCTTTATTTCTATTAAGGGTAGAGAGTTATGTCGGCCATCTACTATTATTGTGTAGTGGGCTTCAGTAGGCAAGGAGCAGACCAGCATAGCTACAACAGCATGTATTGACTGAAACTGGAACTGAGGAACAGCAGGCAAATGCCTGTAATTTATACTCTAGGCCCACAGGGCCTTAACCAATCATAGTATTTGAAAAAGCCCACCCAAATATGAATGTTCTAAGTTTTCCTCCAAAGCACTTAGGGTCATCTAAAGGTTAGTTTCACTTTAGCAGGTTTTAACACAACTATATATATTCACCCCTCCCCCCTAGGATAGTTCTTATCCTCAGTCCGTTCAATATTCGTAGTCTCTGAGATAGGCTGGGGGCCTACGGATCCTGGTGAACCACCGCAGTGTAACTGGAGAGTTCTGTTTAAGTAGACATCTCCAATTGGAGAATCTTGATGGCTGTTTTGGTCACCCATGAGTGGCATGGCTCTACTGCCCTTGGTGCTTCCATTTCTCCAGAGGCAGCCATGGGTGGTGTAGGCAAACTTGGAGGAAAACAGTTCCCTAGTGGGTCTGATAATACCTCGGGACCCGGCCTGCCAATGCCGTAACTGATCAATGTGGTGTCTGACTGTACAATCATTCCCCAGAATAACCTTGTATGACAAGGGGCCCTATAACTTAGTTACTCTAGCTGCCACTCAAAGTGCCCCACTCCCATAGTTCCTAACCCAGACCAATTCACTTAGCAGTAAGTTCTGGGTGGGGGTGTTGGCTGAGCCATCTCTGCTGCTACTCTGTCTGTGTGAAGTCAGTTGAGCTTTGTGGTGAGCTGGCAGCTCACCTCAGCTCCACTGGGCTGTGACCTCTTGCTGCACATGGAGTTGTGTGTTGACACAGGAGGAAGTTCTCCAGGTGCCAGTCTCCAGTCATCATATGCTTGAGTGCCTCCTTTGTGGTCCTAACCATTTGTTCGGCCTGACCATTGGTCACGGGGTGGAATGGAGCAGATGACATGTGCCAAATCACGTTGGCAATGAGGAAAGATTGAAACTCTTCTGCTGTGTATTGTGCCTCATTGTTGGACACAATCACATCTGCCAGACCATGTGTGATGAACAGCTGGTGCAACACTCAGATGACTCTGGTCATTGTCATTGTTGAGACCAATGCCACTTCTAACCACTTGGAATAACTGTCCACTACTATCAGGAACACCTGCCCCTGGAAGGGGCCCATGAAGTCAATGTGCACACGAGACCAAGGGGCTTGCATGGTCTCCCAGCAGTGCATTGGTGCTTGTGACATCTCCAGTTGGGCTTCTTGGCAGCCCTGGCAACAACTTACTTGATTCTCAATGTCTTTATCCAGGCATGGCCACCACAAGTAGCTCCTGGCTAGAGCCTTCATCTGAACAATTCCTGGGTGCCCCTAGTGCAGGGAATCCAGCATCTTGGAGTGAAGACAGGGTGGAATGATGAACCTGCTAAACCACAGCACACATCCCTTCTGGCCAACAGTTCATTTTTCCAAGAAGCATAGTGCTGGAACTCAGGGCCTGGCTGGGCCTCTGGCCATCCCCTTAACACCCAGCTGAGAATGCAGCCAACTGTTCTGTTCGTGGTGGTTTCAGCTGCAATGCCCCATGCATGTAAGGGTGCTTCAGGCAGGTCCTGGATCGCCAGAATACAACAAGCTGGGCCTGCATCTGGCTCAGTCTGCGGTAGAGCAGTCGGCTGAGAGCATCACTGTGGTCTATTTCAAGCACCCAATTTCCATGCAAACAAAGTTTGCAGTCTCCATCAGGGCAACAAATGTTTGAGTGACCCTAGGGCAGTTGGAAATTGAGCAATTCACTCCATTTTCATCACCATCCCATGTCGCTCAAACACTTTTTGCCCACATGAAGACTGAAAATTTATGGTGGGCATGGTCTTGCACAAGATCAGGCACCCATCTGTTTTTGCAGAGAATGGATGTGTGATGTCCCAAGGGATCAGGGCACCTAGAAGTTTCCAGTCTCCATTGGAAAAGTGGTTGCACACTAATGTGATCAATGTGAGTTCACTGCCCAAAGGAGACTCACTGAGGCTGCCCACCAGTCCAGAAGTGGCAGGCAGGCTCAGTGATCAGAAAAGCTGAACTCGGCATGTTCGTCCTGCTCTTCCCCCTGCTTTTGCTGCTTGCTGGGAGTAGGCAGAAAAACAGAGATGCTGGAGAGGAGACATAGCTTCACACACTAAGTGACACGGTGCTGCAGGTTTGGGCAGGAGAGAAGCAATTGTGGGAGCATGAGGTATTACAGTGGGTTGGGGAGGCATTGGGTGGTCTGAAGCAGGTGGCCTGTTCCATCACTACCTCCCCCATGGCCTTCCCCACCGGAGATACCTCATGTATACTTGATTAGCGAATGCATGGGCGAATGGAGCGAGTTCAAGGTACGAGATTCACTCTCATGAATCCTCGAGTTATGAATGGAATGGGCAGGCTCCATTAAATTCATAACTAGAGGACTACCTGTATATGCATGAAAATCCACCTATCACAGAAAAGAAAAAGTGCCAAAAACTGTATTTAAAAAGTACACCTAAAAGCTTCCTTTTTTGTGCTTATTTCTATAAGCAACTCAAAATATTATGAGGGCAAATTGGTGCATATTGGAAAACAGTATCCACCTGCCTCTTCTGGCACCATTGATGCCTTGCAAAATATCCAGGGATGTCAAATTTGAGAGGGGGTGGTCAAAAACCAACAGCCATGATCATGCAATCAAAGCCTATTCCTGTGTGATATATGACACACAAAGGGCACGGTTTTAGTGATGTGTTGTGATCACTACCTAGACTTTTTTTAATCTCCCCTCCCCATGGGCATCCTGAAAGTGCCAGTTATAAGCAGGAAGTCATTTTGACTTGGAGATTTTGAGATTGTCTCATTGTCAGAATTAGAAGCATGCAGGTAGTTATCCATGGTAAAGCCATTTTCCTGTTGCTTCTAATCTGACACATTTTTAGCTGGGGAAATGTAAAGCAGGAGTGTTAGCCACAAGTAGCTGACTGGGTTCAAGGTCAGGTTGACAGTTGATGCGGTAATTGCAGATGAAAAGAATTTGTGCCAAGTGGGCCATTGTGATTGGACAATGTGATTTATGATGTGTGGATGGGGGATTGGTTTTGAATTTCTTTTGTGGAGATCGAAACCTAAGTTTCAGTTTTGGGATTATTTGCACTGTTGCCAACAAGGGGTCTCCAATAAAAGTTTGGCTTGGATGGACTTTGACTCTGAGTGCTAACTGGGAATGGGGAACCTTCACTGGAGCTCAGCTTCAGTTATACCTGCTAAAGAAGGCCAGCAGCAAGATTTCTCTGGTTGTGAGAAAGAACTTCTTTGCATTCCGTTTTCACTATTGTTAATCTTTTGCATTCTCATTTAGACAGGAATCTTGGGCAAATATTTGTTAGAAAAGTTAAATATTTCCAAAGGTTTCCTTGCCTCTGTACCCTGCTCAGCAATGTAATTGATTTTTGACATTCAAATTTTATTCATAGAATGGGGCTTATGGCCTCCTCGGATGGACATTTTCCCCATTTATCCTTTGTTTTCATTTGAAAAGAAATCAATAATGGCAGACTTTATGAAGCTGTTCTCCTCTCAGAGTGTCAGGAAAGTCAAAATAAAGAGGGTGTAAACAATCCAAATTATCTGTGCAAGCCCTTCTCTGCATAAGAAATTCAAAGTTTGCATGGGAGCCAGGAAAAGAAAAGCAAGGGTGTTGTGTGTGTGTGTGTGTGTGTGTAGTGGCCTTTTAAATGCAAGATCCTTTATGCATTATTTAAATTATCCCAGTAGGATGGCTTTGTTCATTTGATGAAAGGGATGTCCTAAAAGATCTGAAGATAAAATAATGGACAAAAATCTTTCTTAGCTGCCTTACTAAGAGCATTTATTTATTTATTTATTTATTTCTATTTTTATGCCGCCCTTCTCCGAACACTCAGGGCAGCTTACAATATACTTATAGCAATTGCCTTCATCCTTTGTATAGACCTGCTTATTAGGGCTTTCAGGGCCCCCCAAACGGTGTTTTACAAAGTCATCTTATTGACTTACAAAGTCAATTTATTGCCCCCAACAATCTGGGTCCTCAGTTTACCTGATGAGATTAGAACTTGCACTAATTGCAGCCAGCCAGCAGCTGAGTGCAAGCACTCAACTCGGTGCGCCACCGAGGCTCTTCATGATACAAGTCTACAAATGTTAAATGGAAGCTAAGTTCTATGATTCTGAGTAGGCCCTAAGTAGGCGCCAGAAATTAAGGTTCAGAGTAGAATCCCAAAAGACGTAACTCCTGGTGGAAAAAAATAATCTCACTTCTGGGCTTGGTGAGATATTACTAAGAAGCAGCATTTGTCTTGCAGGGGAAAAAAATACCACTTTCAGGAAAAGCTCTTAACTGATCAGAGAAGCAGCAGATGAGATGGACAGCTGCCCCATTCCACTAAACAGCTAGAAGTCTTATAGCCAACCTATTATGCGGTGGGATAATAACGATGAACTGAACAATGTTATGAACATTTTAATCCTATTAGTAACAGATGCTCCCATTAAGATCAAGCATTTTTTTTCACCAACATTCCTAGTTTTCTAAATGAAGAGTCTCTTCTCCTTGGTTTGCCTAGATGGAAAGAAAATTTAAAGTCTATACTAGTTCTGATACAAAAGCATGTATTATTTTCTAAAGGCACATATTTTCTAAAATGCATGTGAGTTTTAGATTACCTGCTATACCCCAGAGATATGAAATCAGATCATTCATTTTTAAAAATTATTTTTCTGATTATATTATATCTTAGTGTGAAACTAAGAAAGCTTTGCATGGATAAAAGGTAAAGGTAAAGGTTCCCTTCGTACATATGTGCTAGTCATTCCCGACTCTGGGGGCGGTGCTCATATCTGCTTCAAAGCTGAAGAGCCAGCACTGTCCGAAGACATCTTTGTGGTCATGTGGCTGGCATGACTAAATGCCGAAGGCGCACGGAACGCTGTTACCTTCCCACCAAAGGTGGTCCCTATTTTTCTACTTGCATTTTTATATGCTTTTGAACTGCTAGGTTGGTAGAAGCTGGGACAAGTAATGGGAGCTCACTCCATTGCACAGCACTTGGGATTCGAACCGCCGAACTGCCAACCTTTCTGATCAACAACCTCAGCGTCTTAGCCACTGAACTACCAAACCCCCCTTTGCATGGATAGAAAAGTACTATATGGAGAGGTATAATAATTTGATACAAACTAGATTTAGTTTGGTTTCCTTCTTTTTCTCAGCTCAATAGTTGCTTTGCCTTACTATCTCTTACTCTTTTACCCCATTTTTCATACCTTTTTTCACCCTGAAAGGGGATCGTGTGAATCATATAGATGTTTATGTATATCAAAATCATCCTGAAGAACTAATTGACTGAATGTACAGTACTTTGACCTGAGAACTTGAACCCTGCTCATCCTGACAGTCAGACATAACTGCTTTTGACAAACTACATCACACCCCCATCAATGCAAGGCAAACTGCTCTTGGACTTCATCCTGAAGCCTCAAGTGGCTGCTGTTTCTCCAGATTGCAGGTGGGCAAAAGTGCAGGTAAAATAACGGGAGAGCGGGATGACCTATGAAAAAGACTGATGCAGAACCTTGAGCAGGAAGGAGATACTTTTTTTTTTTTTTAAATCCCATTTATATCCCGCCCTTCTCCGAAGACTCAGGGTGGCTTACAAAGTGCTCAGCAAC
>JANHFR010010300.1:184315-196880 GCA_032468015.1 Mimophis mahfalensis | reverse complement strand
GGAAATTAGGAGGGGGGGGAGGAAGATGTTTCAGTCTGTTGTGGTCCTTCAGACTTCCTTTTCCAGACATGGCTTTGCGAAGTTTGGCTACAGGGAACTGTAGCCTGAGGCAGCTTGGTAGCCCCCACTTTGCTAACTGTTCTTTTTTCCATTTCTCCCTTTGCTTTTTGTAGTCTCTGACTCAGGAAGAAGGTGTGTATTATCTACTAGACACGTAGAAGAAGATGAAAACCAATTAGGGTTGAAATAAACGCAGGAGAGTGAAGGGGGGAAAGAAGAGAGGGAACGAGCGTGAGTGTGAGTGTAATGTAATTGCTCCTGCACTGAAAGCTGAGGTGAAAATTTAGGGCAGGTGGAAGTTTCCAGGGCACTTATGAGAGGCAAATCCTAACAGAGGATGGAAATGGATATAACTTCATTTATGACCAAGGTTTCAGTAACAAACTTTTTATTCCACCCCCCACCCTCCCCTTACCTTTGCCAGTCTAAATGTTTTTAGGAAGATTTTCGTTTGCTGATATATGTATGTGGGGCTGTGGAGTCCCTCCTACCACGTTATCTTACATTGTTTGGGGAATGCGTGACACTAACAGGAGAGGGGAAGAAAAAAAGAATATAGTGGTTTTTTGTTTTTTTTTTTTAAAAAGAACTGTGTGGCTGCAAAAGCAGTGACGGGAGAGAGATTTCATATTTAAACAAAATCACGATGACAGCTTTTGTATAACATTGAATGGAATTTAAACGTAGGGGGAAAAAATAACTATTTACCAACAATAATACCTCTTTGTTTTCTTTTAGATGTTTTCACCTCCTGTCAGCAGTGGAAAGAATGGACCAACTTCTTTGGCGAGTGGACACTTTAGTGGCTCAAGTATGTACCATTTCTATTTGGAATCCAGTTGAAGTGTTCTTAAAGTATTTTTTTTTTTTACCCTACATGTACAGTTGGCATGAGTTTGGGGAGCATAACTTGAGCTTGGATTAAGGATTTATATTAAGATCAGTTGAAGTGCTCTATTGTTCATATTGCCAAATATTTAGTATAGTATCTTAGGAAGAAGAATCCCATGCACATATATGTGTATGTAAAAATATTTATTTATTTATTTATTTATTTATTTATTTTTGCAGGACCTATTTAAATCATTTTAAAGACCACCTTTCCTTTTGTTGCATAACCAAAACTCAGTTCCTTAAAGGTAGCAATTATTTCCGTATTTGCAAAGGGAAATAAATAACCATTTTATAGTTCTTATTTTGGTATCCATCCTCTTTTTTTTTCCCTTTTCATCCTAATTTGTTCTAAGCATTAGCATATACAAATGTGGCCATCTATTAGCTACTGTCTGGGCAACACTTCTGACCATAAGCTGAAATCCTATTACAGTGACTTTCTTGATGATTGTAACAGCTTTGGGGAGAAAAAAGAGCCTGTTGATATTAATGCAAATATTTATTATCTGTGTATGTGTTGAAAAATGTGTTACGTTCAATTGCAAATAGTTATTTTCTCGGTGACCCCAAAGAAAGGGTCTAGTTTTTTGATGCAGGAAACTCTGAATATAATAATAATTGAATGTGGAATGCAGAATATGTTTGTATTGGGAATAATTCATTTTCTGTCACGCTAGCACTGTGAAAGACGCATCTGAACTATTCTTCCTTCAGTAATTGTATTTTATAGTGTTTCCTGTATTACTGAATGTTGTCCTTCGGATATGTTTCTGATATATTTACAATTAAATAGCTGCCGTGTATTCAACATTTTGGCAATGGCGCATAACTATTTACTGACCAAAATTTTGTGAGAAGAGCATCTCTAAACCAGATGTTAAATTTTGATAAGACTTTAACAAGTTCATTATCAGTTACTGTGTACGGCATTAGCCTGCTATCAAATTCAATAGCAAAACTCCCAGTGGTTTTAACAGGCCTGGACTAAGAATTCAAATGAATAAGAAATGAAATGATGCCCAGTTTAGTATACATTTAATTATTTTTAAATAGTTTTCCTTAAAAATATTTTGAATGTTTTTAATAACATTTTCAATGCATGATATTCTGACAACTAGGATACTCATCTATCTGAAATTATGTTTTGTTGCCTCTTCAAATATTGTCTGGTTAATTCCTGGTTTTAAAAATGAAGAGATCTCTAACTTGATAGTATAGTAACATGTGTTGAATCCATACACCTTGATCCCAAAATAGATGTTCGTTATCCATTTCTTTAGAATATAGTATCTTACCAAGAAGTATTTTATTTTAAAACAAACCAATTGTCCTAGTACAATCTTTTAAGGAATGTATGTGTGTGTGTATGTGTATGATGTTTTTCATTACATAAGTAGTGTATATTGTGCCAGATAAATCATTTTATATTTAATCAATACTACAGATAACTACTGTTCTAACAAGTATTAGCAAGATGCTCATTTTTAGGGATTTGCCTTAGTTTAATAGTCTCCTAAGAGACTATTTTATCAACAGTTTTAAAAGGATGAAAAAAACCTTTTGGAAATCTAGTAAAAAAATGAGCATTTTGTTATATGCTTAAGCAACCATCTTGCTTTGATACGCAAATAACTGAAAAGAAGAAAAAAACACAAAAGCATGAAGTAAGATAGTAAAATTAAACTGAAGAGATTTCAAAACCCTGCTATTTTTTTTCTTAAGTCACCTTAAGACCAGAGTTCTAAATATATCTTGTAAGCTCTTGAATTTGATGAACTGATTTCCTATTTATGAATGAGGTAACATTAGAACATACTAAACAGTTTTATGTTCTAGCTCACTTGATTAAGTATCAGTAATAACAATGTGTCAAAACCATAGAGATTTGTTTGATTACACAGAATGTTTTTCATGACATAAGTTTTATTTTAATCAGTAAGGAATAGCTTTTAAAATGAATCATTTAGTAGGAAGACAAGTTGATAGGTTATGAATCTATCTCTAAATCTTAAAGAAAACTAGTGACCTGAAGTTATATTTACTATACTTTGATTCCTGATCTTATTGTTTTTTAATGTATTTTTGACAAATGAACTATGCAGAGGAGTTATAGTTATAGTTGCCTTGTTATGCTGAGTCAAAATATGGTTCTGTTATAAAGTGGTAGGAAGTACTCTTATGATGACATTTTAATATACACACTTATTGCTGCAGAATGTATTACTGGATGTCATAATGTCATAGTTTGGTCCATGGATAAGTGTACTAAATAAATACGTTGTATCAGTTGAGTCTCAGGTTTACTTGTTTTCTATACAGGATTCAAAGCAATCTAGAGGTTGGATGAAACTACTTAGGATATCTGTTTATATCTTTGTTAAAATGAGTACTCATTTGATGAAAGGGTGGGAAGAACTGGTTTGAGATTTTTTTAGTATAAAGCAGAATATTGCAAACAAATTGCATGTGTGCATTTTTAAAAACTGTTCATTTAATACAAAGTGATCTGGTGTTGCGTGTAATGTGTGAATGAAAAGAAAACAGGCCTGGATTTCCTTTAAAGTTTAATTTGCCAAATGTGGTTTCTTGCTACTTTTAGAACTTGCAAGAGAGAGAGGGAGAAACGACTGTAACCTGAGCCAGAGGCCTGACATTCTCAGGGTGCATTTTTCACATGAAAGGGTTTTGTCAATGCTTTAAAGGACTAGCAGTTTTTATTTGATGTTTGCAGGTGTTCAACAGAGAGCTTTAAAACAATCCAGCCATAATGGTTCAGATGCCTTGTGACCTTAACAGGGGGACTTGTAAATAATGTTTAGGTGCCTACCCCGACTCTGAATACTGTAGGCTATAGGTTGGATTATTCTTTGCCAGTGACTTTAGGATATTGAGAGACAATTTCCACAGCCTTTAGAAAGGTTGCCAGCATGATATGATGATGATGACTGCTTTTTGTTAGCCGTAAAAACGTTTCAAGCAAAATTATGGTAAACCAGGGCTCTGTTGAGATCCTGATAACATCTACAAGCTGAAATGCTCAGCTATGTTCAAGGAAGGTTATTTTTCATTTAGTTTTTCCCTCTACTTGTGATTTTCTTTGCCCCCTGCACAAATATTTGCTTTCACATATGTTTTCAAGAACAGCTTAAGGATGTCTCAATGCAGAAGCCGTGGCAATTTTTGAGAAGCCAAACTTTCCCAAATGTGTGTCTGTATAGATCCCGTCACAATGTTCCCTCTGATAAGTCCTTCTAGATGTCATGCTATCTCTGTCCATCCTTTCAACCATTTGAAATAGGAGAGCTGAGACAGAGGTATGAGTAGCACCTTGGGATATTGCGTGCATCACTTGAGCCTAAAACTGGTCTGTTCTTTATTTCTTTATAGTTGATATGTTTATTCTGGGAAGTGAAATAGGTTATCTTTGCCATAGTTTTCTAGTGACCTATAGGAATGCTTGGTTGATACTAGGTTGATACATTGGTTTATTTGGAGATGCTAATTTGTGTCACATGTTGAAATTCTTTGCTAGAACCGTGGCCCTGATTCTCATAAAGAGCTGATAATTCTATGTGTGAGCTGAACATTTAAGATTGGGTTCCCAAAGGATTTACCCATAGAGAAAATTTCCTCCCATGGGGAGAAAATTATATCAGCAAGGAGAGTTTTAATTCAGCATTTGCCTTGACATAGTTTTTTTTTAATGTAGGATTTTTTTTAATGGAAGAAGATATATTCCTGATAGGTATTGAGTGACATTTTGTATCATAGAATAGATATCATTTAGTTTTAAATCCTTTCAGCTTAAAATGATAAGTACCTTGTTTCAAAATTGCATCTCTGTGAGCCTTTTTGTGTTCATTTGTAGAATAAAACTTTATTCCTTAGGTGCTTAAAAAAGAGGTTCTTAAATGAAATTTCCTTCTTCAAACTGATCTCCTGAATTATCTATTTATTCAAATGTTATCCTACTCTGTGACAGGTGCTCTGAGTAGGTTATTACAAATTTTAAAATCTGACAACTTTAAGCAATTTTCTTTCTGATAGATTTCTCTACCCATTGTTGTGACTTTTAGAGCTATCTCACTGATCCCAATATAGACGTGATACATTTTTTCCTCAATATTATCAGGTGGAACAGTAGGACTAAATTACTGTGATATGGATTATTTTAGTTCCATTGCTAAATAAAAAGAAATGGGTCTATTTGAAGAAAATAGAAATGTGCAAAAATGGATGCTTATATTCTGAATGTGAGGAAAATGTAACAATTTAGATATGATCTAATATAATCATCCATTTAAAAGATACCTAATTTTTAAGAAATAAATTTTGGGTTGTGTATACGTGTGCATAGACAGACACATAGAAATGTACATAAAGAAAATGAAAAAAAAAATCATCCATTACAGGTAACATAATTGAATTGTGTAGAGTTGCAACTAGAATAGATTAATATGAGTAAAAGTAATACTTCACTAAGGGAAGAGTAGAAAGTATGATACAATATGAAGATGGACTTTATTTGTAACTACAACTGTAATTACTCTAATGCATAATATTACTATTTTAAATATAATGTTGCACCAAAAATATAGTTAGTTCATAAACTGAAAATACATGCTTCATTTAAAATGAGTCTTACATAGTGGATGATGGTATTACTTTTAAATATTTTCTTTGTGTTGTGTTTTTTAGATTTATCCTAATGCTCTAGTCTTTTCCATTAATTATATAATGGTTATTTACATAAAAAGAACTCCAGTTCCAATCTATGTTTTGTTATAGTAAGGTTAGGCATATTCTCAGTTCAACAATTTATGGGTTACTGTGTAACCAGGCCTGGAAGTACTGAAAAAGATAGTTACGTCACATTTTTTCACCTCTAAAGTCTTCCTGTTGTATATGTAAATTATTCCCCAAAGCAACATTTCTATTGAGACAATATTCCCCAAAATTACCACTTAAATGCTTTGATTTTTCTGATGCCCCTCAATCTTCTCAGACTTTCATATTCTGAGTGTAAGTTAATGGAGATGTGGATGTTTTTCCTTGAAAACAAAAGCATAAATAGTTTTGCCTACAAGCATAGGTCAGTCATTAAGAACTGTTATGTAATTGGTAATTAAGAAATGTTTATGTGAATATATGAAATATTTTGTAGTGTACTTATTCATGCTAGTCAGTGTAGAATTTACTGTAGTATAATTGTTTAATCTAGAAGTTTAATTTTGTTTATATTTGTTGTATTTAATGTGATTAATATTAATAAAGTGCTTTTATGTAAAACTTTAAAATGATGTCCTTTGTGCATGCTATTAAAAGAATACTTCTAATAATAATAATGTACTATTCAGACCTGTTCTGAAAATAGTTATATAAAAATGTATCATTTCTTAAGAGATCTTTGGTGCATGAGGCTGAAATATAGATTAAAAGCAAAATTGGTGCCATATATTCGGTTAAAAAAAGCATGTGGGATGTTTTGGATATTTGAACATGTTATGTTTTAATCTTATGAATTTATAACAAAATATTTGTAGTCCTGCTTGTAAGCAATGACTAAAACTTAACAGGAAAGGCAACCTGAATGCAAAATTGAGGAAATTACTGTTACTTTATTATCAGATCAATATAAAATGAAACCTCCTTAAAAATGTTATAAGACTAAGACTATGTCCCATTTTAAAAAGTAAAAAAAAAAGGCAAAAGTTTGTAGTAGGAATATGGCATTCTAATTTAGCATGAGCCTGTGTGATCAATGATAGATTCATTTATTTCCTTTATACAAGTTGCCAGTAGAGCTACTTGTTTAATAATGCATATTTGAAAATCTATTTACTTAAAACCTGTTCTCTTGCCTAGTTGATCAAACTTTTTAAAAATTAAATCTGATTAGTGTTATTGAACCTTCTTTTTCCTGTGCTCTTATTGCTTTATCTTACCTGGTTTGATGATCAGGCTTACTTGTAACAAGTAATGTGGGATTCAAGAGAGACACCACCTGAATAATTTGTATGAGTGTGTGTGCACTTATTCATTAAAAAATGCCATGAATCTGGTTTGAGTAATATGTCCTTTATATGCTATAGAAAAGCACATAAGTTTTCGGAGACAATTGTTTGCTTCATTTATTGTTCCACTGGAATCCAGGAAATTCTTTGTGTGGCTGATAGTTGATTAGGACACAGATGCTAAACCCAATTTTTTAAGTAGAGAAATTGATTGTATATGTAGGTATTGATATTACTACCCAGTCATCATTGGAATTTACATGTATGTAGCCTTAGACATGGTTGGTTAACACATGATTCACTACATTTTATGTGAAGTCATATCATTTCCTGATAACTTGTAGAAAAAATAATAATGTACAAACTTTGCTAAATTGGGCTAATGGCATTCATACAGCAATAGCCATATATGCTTACATATATTTATCTAATTTGAAAACTCACAGCAATGAAATCTTTTAACATTTAATAAAAACGTTCAGCAAAATTCAGAATTGGTTCAGCAAATTATTCTATCTAGAAAAAGGAAGAAATCATTGTCTTTGTTAAGGGGATAATGAATTAAATAACAAATTAATTCTCAGAAATAACAGTTACAGAACAAATTGGACACTAATGCTCTGATTTTTCTTATGCATGCGTAGGATATTCGGTTTTCATAAACTGTTTCATTTTAAGATTAATTGTTAATCTGTTACTATAAACATACTCATTTTGTAAGCATTGTGGATCAAACATTTACAACTGATGGTAAGCTATGTTTTATATCAGGAAGTTTGTGATTTAACAGAGCCTACAGAAAAGTATATTCTCCTGGTGGCCCCAGGCTTACTGTGTTTGATATGATGAGGCTATTTAGATCCATTCCCAGAAGCCAAGATAACAGAACTGCAATTGCTTAATCAGGAACAGTGTGTGTATTTCTAATGGTCTGGGTTTTAAAGATCATTTATTGAATTGTTCTTGAATAAATGTTTTGTCAGTGCGGTGGACACTGTAAGAAATCAGATAAAACAAACTGAAGTTGCAAAGCAGCGTAAGCCCTATGGAGTATCTGAATGATTAGTGAATATGGTTTCTAAAGATCTGATGCATGTAGCAAATTAATTATAGGTAATTATTTCTGTGTGTGCAGCAAAAGAGGAAGATATATATTTATTGCACTTGATACATGCATAGGATGCATACTTCCTTTTTACATAGAAATGATATTCCGTGTAATAAATTAATCATGCATGAAAATGCTCCTTGGAGGAAATATTAAATTAATTTGGAGGCACTTTGCATATTTATACAAATACATTCAGAATGGCTATATTCTGTGCTGCTAAACGTTCATGGCTGAAATCCTATATACATTTTCCTGGCATCAAAGCCTGTTGATTTTCAGAGTTTAGTTGTGAATATACACACAGTCCTAACCTAAGATACCTAATCCAGTACCTGTTAACATATAGAGTTAAATCTGAACTAAGATACTCTACTATATTTTTAAAAAAGGGAAACAATGGTACCCCATTAATATATGTAGTGACTAAGACTGGCAATTCAATTTTATTTCAGTAATGATAATGATAATAATACTCCCTATTTCATAGAGTCAAAAGATAATACTGAGAGAACCAGTAACAATTTTGTGTATGTCTCAAAATGGTTAAAAGTTAGTGTTGTGGCTCACCAGTGGCCAGAGGAGCTGCTGGCAGACTTGGAGGTTGGGGAGGAACATGGGCCAGTCCTGGAGTTTGGGGAAGGCTCTGATGAGTGCTCTGTGTCGGAGGCAGAGATGGGGCCACGCCATCCAATGGTTATCAGCTGCCTTCAGAGTCGGAGATCAGTGGAGCAGAAAAACAGCTGAAGCCTGTTCCTGATGTGTGCATGTGCAGAGCTGCCAGGAGAAGGGAGCAGTTAAGGAACAAGGGTTGACTTGGAAGTAAAGGCACAGGTGGATGGTGAATGGTCCCTCCCATTGGGAATAAATAGGAGTGAAAGGGGAGTGGTGTTTGCAGGAGACAATTTGTTAGTGTGAACATTTGTTTGTGACCCTCAGAGACTCCTTGCCAAGTGTTTTCTTGTACAGCATTGCACTTGGAAGCTGTTGGCCTGGCAACTTTCGAAACATGATAAGGTCTGTGGTTATAATTTACCCTTGAAAGACTGTTTGCCGGGACTTTTCTGGATGTAAATGATAGGAATCCACATTAGCCTAATAAAAAGGGATTTTGTTGTGATTTTGTGAACTTAGGCCAGAACAGGTCACTGCAAAATATTAGAATTTTAGAAAGGAAAAAACCTCAGTCGTACTTCTTCTTTGAAATGTTTTGTTGTTAATGTTTTGCACAAGTGGTCCTTGACTTATAGTGACGGTTCAGAGTTACTGAAAAAAGGGACATGACTGTTTTTCCTACTTATGATTATTGCAGTATTCCCATGGTCACATGATCAAAATTTAGGCACTTGGCAACTGGCTCATTTTTATAATGGGTGCAGCATCCCGAGATCACATGATCAGCCTTTGTGACCTCCTGACAAGCAAAATCAATTGGGAAGTCAGATTCATTTAATGACTGTGTTACTAGCTTAACAACTGCAGTGATTCTCCTACCTACTGCAGCAAGAAAGGTCATAAATTGAGGCAAAATTCACTTAATAACTGTGTCACTTAGCAACAGAAATTTTGGGCTCAATTGTGGTCATAAGTCAAAGACTGTCTGTATTCCTGTCTGTTTCTTGGATGTCAGGTCCAGGTTGAAAATATTAGTCAAGAGTCCTTGGTGGTATCAGATTTTTGGAGAATCTTTTGTCAATTATTTTCAGCCCAGAAGAACCAGTTGGTGATTTTGGAATTCAAGTTTTTGATAAATGAAATATGGCTTTATCAGTACTATAGGGTATTTAACTATGATTTAAAGTAACAAAGGTTTAAAATACATTGCCTTCCCGTTTACTGTTATGTTGTTACTTTTACAGAGGTGCAATAGATTCCTGAGTAGTTAGAATTTGAAGAATGTGAATTGGCTAGTTTTAATTTTAATTATTTTATTGATTCACTGAAAAATATGACTTTGGGTGTAGGGTCTCTGTTGTTTTTCCCTCCATCTGACTCATCAGTTGGGACATTTGTGGATTAGTAACTGTTAGTAGCAACTCTTCGCATTAGAGAATAGACTTTTCAGAACTTGCACCCCCAATGTTATCTGTTTTCTGAAGCCCTCAGTAGTGATTTATACACTTTCTCTTCAAATCTTCATCTGTTTCTTCTTGCATCCCTGCTTTGCGTACTGCCTAATCAGATGGATACTCTAAAATTTGCAGATTTCTGCAGTGTTTTGATTTGGTTCTAATATAAATTGTTGTTCAACTCTGGTATTTGATCATGACGACTGTGGTTTTTTGTGTTCATAACATGTTACCTTTATTTGTTAATATTTCTTGAAGTGTGTTCATGGTGAAGGAAAGATAAAGTAGTGGTAGGGTTTTTATTTTTATCCACAACTTTACACACACACACACACACGCACACACACACACACACACACACACACACAAAATCCATGTAGAATTTTGACATGAATTTTGACAAGATTGCTGAATAATTGGAGGTACCTGTACTTTTTTGTAGCCTTTCTGCTTAATATCTTTTGTCTTCCTATCTATAATGTTTCTGTACTCTTAAATAGGAAAACAAGTCTTGCTTATTCATTTGGGAAATGTTATCTTTGCTAGACTATTGGAGGTTGTTCTTTTTGGAGGGGAGAATAGGAAAGAAAAAGTTAAATCACATTATTTAATAACCTTCCATTAAATTCCAAAGCACCATGAACAACTAATAATGATCTTCCTTTTCCCATCTCCCCCACCAATAAAATGAAGTTTTAGAGCTGACATAGATTTGAAATATTTGGTGCATGGGATTTATTAACTGCATCTGTTTTTTTTCAAAGTTAGGATGTTTGTGTCATATTGTGAAAGCATATTGTAAGCACATTTAGCATCCTCTCTAATTATTTTTTAAGGCTCTGTTTGCCTTCATTGCCGACTTTTGCAATTCAAAATTCTTTGATGCTGGTTAGCAGAGTTTAAAGCGTCTTCCTAGAGGAACATCCACTTTTAAAGTAGCTTGTGAATTTAAGCAGCAGCTGTATTTACAAGATGTCCTGGGTGAAAAAGGCTATATCTAGACGCTGTCATTGTTATTTTATCAGCATCTTAATAGTATTCACTTTGATTTTTTGCTTAATGGCATAAAACATCTTTTTCTTTTCTTGCTGACAATTGGACTACTTCAGAGGACACATAATCTTTCCCCCTTCTAGTTTGAATCGATTTTAAGTCAAAACTTAACTTGCTGCTTGACTTTTTAAAAGTTATTTTAATCTTTGCATGAAAACAAATAGAGCAGAATGAGTGCATCAGATCTACTAGCTGTAGTTTGGTTTACTTCCAGGTTAATGGAAATGATCACCTATACTGGTAAAACATGCAGGTAATTAATGCCTTCAGGATCACAGTTCATTTCCATTATGACCTCCCTTATTTTTATTCTCTTCATGTCTCTTAATTTAATCCTTGCACTGTTCACTAAGGCAGCCAAAGCAGTCAAGTATTTCCTACACTTTTAGAGAGTCTTCATTTTGGATTAATCTACACATTTTCTTTGTTGTATTTGGGACCAGTCTTTACATAATTCATGCTCAGTCATAGATTCATCAAAATAGCAACAAAATAACAGAATAATAGAGACAGAAGGGACTCTTAGAGGTGATTGGATCATTTGGTCATGTATCTGTGATAAAACAGGACATAAGTCTGCTACATTCAAATGTGAAGTATTTATTAAAGAGAAATAAAATAATAAAGATATAAAACTTTAACTAGGCTAATTAGGTATGCTCCATGTATGCAAGTAAGGATGTGTGTGTGTAAGGGACAAGAACAGCAGAAGAGAAGGGAGCAAAAGATCAAGCAATAAAAGCTATAGATAGAAGGCTAGGGGTTTTTTATCCTGTAGGAGGAGCTTCTTCTTTGGCCATATGTTATTGGTAGAGATGGTCAGATGACCTTCAGTGTGACTCAGCAATCATGGCCAAGCCAACAATATTCTGAAAGGGACCTTGAGGTCTTCTACTCCAAGTCCCTGCTCAAGCAGGAAACATTAGACCAGGGGTATCAAACTTGTGTTGTCATGGCATCATCACGTGATGTATCACCCCTTTTTTCCCTTTGCTAAATTAGGCGTGAGCATGGCCACTGTGTAATGCATCTGGCCCGTGGGCTGCAAGCTTGACAGCCCTGTACTAGACCATATATAACAGATCAGATAAATAAAGCACTATCTTATAAGTCTACCAAAAGATTTGTAGAAACCAGGAAGAAGGTTGGAAAGATTTGTCATTTGTTTAATGACAAATTTTAATAACTTTATATTTGTTAATGATAAATCTTTCAAACAATTCATATTGTGATCTACTTAAACTAGAAACTAAGTTCTCATTTTTAAAAAGTAGTAGTATGGCTTCAAGCACGTACACACACACACACACACACACACACACACACACACACACACACATATATAAATATATATATATATATATATA